>CM072820.1:56535713-56807181 GCA_036937905.1 Salvia rosmarinus | reverse complement strand
CAGCTCATGCTCCTCCTCTCATATATCCGCCATACAGCCAACATGGCTTGACCCGCCTACCGACGCAAGCTCGCGAAGCTCGGGATCTTCATCCTTCCAACTTGAACACGGCCTCGCCCAGTCCGAGCTGGTCGAGAGGCCAGAGCCTCCACCTTACAGGGAATGAGGCCGCCTCGACTATCACGCGCGTACTCCTTTGCGACGCCAGCCTGGGGTCCACCTCGGACCACCATGCCCTTGACCTTATCAAACTCGGGCATGGCACCGTGACTTCTCGGTGGGTAGATATCACTGCGGCCTCTCGTCACGGTGGCGGATCGGAGATAAAGGCGGAGAAGGTCTCGACTCGACAACCTTGGTGGTGAGGCCTTCAACATTGGCCTTGCCCCTTGACAAAACTTTTCGTCGTCGACAAGTTTCCTCTCGTATCGGCCGCCGCCCACGAAGCCCGCCCACTGGCGGCAGGCGGCCAGCCCTGCGAGCCGGTCTTTTCTTCTTGGTGGCAACCTCGGCGGTCCTACTTCGCTCGTTCCTCACGGGCCACCCGCCTCGTTCTGCATGGCGGCCGTGAGGACTCAGCCGGCGGCCAGCCTCCATTCCGGCTCTCCGTGCGCACGAGAGCCCACGGCCTTGACCAGGCGGCGTACCTGCGCCCGCCCGCCAAGGCACGATCACGAGAATCAAAATGGTCGATGGCGAATAACAAGGAGACTACCTAGGAAAGGAGCAGAATGTTTGGAGATCGGTGCCTCGCGCGGTTCATGTAGACCTATCTCCATGGCCGGGCTTTGGATCGGTGAGGACCCGGCGTGACAGATCGCTCAGAGCTCACTACCACGTGCCGCCCGGTAGGTCCGCCTCGCCTCGCCTTCTCTTGGTGGAACTCACGCCCGAGATGGGGCGAGGCGAGGAGTGGTGGTGCCTTCTTCTCGTGATTAGCTTCGTGCAAAATAGAAGAAAGACCACGTTAACACGATGGGCCGAATTCTAGGAATAAGAAGGAGAAGATCCTCATGACTCGGACCGGCAGGGGACCTCGACCCATCCGCGCTCGGATCAGGCCTTACTAAGGTCGTCTCGGTGAATCTAAGGAAACTTCGCCGAGCCGATTGAAGTCTTTCTTCCTGCACGGCCGAGGGGCTGATTTCAAATCGCCGTCTTACCGACCCCCATTCATGGTCGGACGCCTTGACCTCGAAAGAAAAATTGATTCGCCACATTTGCAACCGGTTTGTAACCTAGCGGTGACGAGAGGAGAAATAGTGCGTCCTCCGTGAACTTGGCTAAAAAATCGCAGCGGGAGCTCGGTGAATTATCGCCTTTCCAGTGGCGGAAAGCCCGTCTCGACGGTGATCTAATGGAGTTTGGGGTGGTGAGAGTTGGAATTTGGAAATATTCACAGTCTGCCAAAAAATATAGGGCTAAGGGAACCTAAGACCCGCCTCCGAAATATCTACGTGCAGTTATGAAGCCCTCGGGAGGCTGCATTTATCACGAGTGGGAACACACACCACAAAGTCTCACAGGATGCGGCATTCTCTCCCTACCTTTACTATCGCTAAAGGTCGAGAGCGATTTGCGTCCACAGTAAACAAGTCCCATGCAGGCGATATTGCGGGAATCTAGCGCTAAGCATTTTAGATTCACCCAGAGCAAGGTATGGCCGTGTAATCCCTAACCTCGATTTGCTATCCGTGACGAAGGCGATCGGTTCGTCCGGAGACTTCAGCGGAGATGACAGCACACTGAGATGAAGAATCGGGCAGGAGGAAGAAGGCGTACTTACTTTTTTCGATGCGGGAATTGAGAAGATGGTCGAGAAACTTACCAGAGTTCAAAGTTTTCTCGACTATGGAGGAGATGAAAAGTTTTGAGAAAGAAGGTGAGCAGTGAGCCCTATAGCATTGGCGTATTTAAAGAAATCTGAATGGCGCCCAAAACCGCCTATCAAGCTTTCAGCGTCCTCGGCGAGATTGGGCGTGGAGCTACTGCTGCCTGCGCGTGTTTCGGCGAACAACATCCGCGCGCCACGGTGGCGTATCCTACGGCGCGGCAGGGCAGACACCTGAAAGCGCAATCGCCGCTTTAACTCCCGACCTCGGCATAGCTCCGCGCGGTATGGCCATCGGATCGGACCTCATCGACCGTAGGATATTGCTACCCGATCGGTCCACGGCCTCCGCGAAACGACTTCGTTCGATGGCGGGCATCTCGGATCGCTTCTTCCATAGCGGCGAGCAACGACCTCTCCGCCCGCGTCAGAAAATCTGGATCGAGCCTCGGTAGCTACCCAGCGAATACTTGTTGTTCGGATCGACCATCCTCCCGGCGGATATCATTATCGGGCAAACACTCGGCCGTCCGGAGATAGCTACGCCCGGACGACCCATGCTATCGGTGGGACGGCGTCCCTGCAGGACATCTTTTCCAACAACGGATGACTCGATTCGGTCTTCGACAAGCGATGCATGCCCGAGCACCAGACCACCCGGCTCGGACCGGATCGAGACCGCGGACAAACCCTGGCGCCCGAAAGACACCACCTTCAACAAACAGCGTCGGTAGAACCCGCAGCCACCTCGGCGACGCTCCTTCACTCCCACCTCGGCATCATTGTCCCTCGACTATTCGGGGGCTATGATGGATATGGTCCAACCAGCTAGGCCACTAAGAGGCCCAAGCGAGTTGGGCTGGCGTCGCAGCGAGCCAAGCGGTTGAGCCAGGCTAGCTAATCAACTCCCAAAATCTAACCCCAGAACCAAAAGCGACGCCACCCTCCACGTGGCTTGCGCTATTTCGGCGATGGAGACACGCCCGGAACCAAAGTCGGTAGCCACCTACGACCAATGGAGGACACGCCCAGCCGAAGTCGAGGCGCCGCCTCGACCAATGGAAGACCGCCCGGAACCGAGTCGGGCGCCGCCCACCACGGCGCCACGTGAAATGGCGTCCTGCTCGAAGCCATGGAGGCACGCCCGAGAGAAGAGTCGCGACCAATGGAGGTTGGGCACGCCTTCACGAGGTTGAGGATGGTATAAATAGAAGGAAAATTTGATAGAAGGGTTGGCAATTTACTAAACACTAAAAGGCTTAACCAATACTCTACGCACTAAAACTACTGAGTGAAAGTTGAGGAATTACTTCTCGGTGGACGTAGATCTCGTGCTGATCGAACCACGTAAAAGCACTGTTGTTCTTTTGCTCGCTACATTAAATCTCACGTAGCTAGATTTATCACCCAGGAATCACTTTCGAGTGCATATCAATAAGCGGATTGCCATTTGAAACCGCCGTGTCGAGCGTTTCTAATTGCATGGCTATGAATCCCATACCATTTATGTGCCGTTTTGGTACACATTGGAAGGATGCTCATCAAAGTGATGAAATTCGGTTTAAATTTAGATTTCCACGTCTTCCTAAAGATCGAGAGCGAGCCATAGTATGAGCAGAAGCATTCCCGGCAATTCTTGAGTTCGGATCATGAGGTCCCAATCGACCACATGCTTAAGAGGTTGAGTCTCTTGATGGGATATGGCCCAACAGATTAGGCCACTACGCGAGGCCCAAACGAGCTGGGCCTAACGTTGATAGCGGGCCCAGCGGTTGAGCCCAGGCGAGCCTAATCGACTCCCAAAACCCTAGCCCCAGGCCGCCACCCTCGGCCAATGGAGGACACGCAGCGCCACCTCGGCGATGGAGGACCGCCCACCCAGTAGCGCCACCCCGGCGGATGGAGGACACGCCCAGAGCAATGGCGCCGCCCGGCGATGGAGGACCGCGGAGACAAGTCGGCGCCACCTCCGTGGCGCACGTGAAGCAGTGTCCTCTCCGGCCCGATGGAGACGCCGGAGGAAAGTCACGTCGCGACCAATGGAGAGTTGAGCCTTGATTGCGAGGCTCGGGGTTGTATAAATAGAAGGAAAATTGACGATGAAGCGTTGGCAACTTATCGAATACTAAGAGCTTGTAACTACACTCAACGTATTATAGTGAAAGTATTGAGGAAACACTCACTCCGTGGACGTAGATCTCATTAACGATCGAACCACGTAAAAGCCTTGGTGTTCTTTGTTGCTTTACATAAATCTACGCACTCACTTAACTAGATTTATCATTGGCGCAATCGTGGAACATCCCAACAAGAAATCTTCGTTTCCTACTGACTTAAATGGCGAGAACACGACAACCGCATGTCCTTTTGGCAACAACGTCTTGAGGCTGACCGGTGGTCACTCGGCGTCAGCGGGAAGGAGATCGCGGAGCCACAAGCGCTCACCTCCTAAGGCGACATGGAAGCGTCTCCATACACCTCGGGACCGCGCCCCCTAACGTGAGGGAAGATGCCAGACCTCAGCGAGACGAACAAAGCAGCTCATTAGTCCCGAGGTCCTCGGCCGAGCTGCTGACCGGGATTCCTCAGCGCCAATCTTGGCCAATTCAAAACTTCCTCAACGGAGGACAAAGGCGAGCCCTCAAGGCCCGGCCCAGAACACCATGGCCGCCGAGGCCGCTTCCTCCGAAATAGCCAGCGCTACTTCAGGCGTGATGGCAGCGCATCACACCCCGACGTGCGGGAGCCTTCACGGCGAGCCACCGCCCCCCATTCGGGCCGCTCGGCTGCCGGACGAGCCGCCACCCGTCAGCCGCCGCCATTCATGGGCATTCTCCCTTTCGCCATGCCGACCGAGAGCCGAGCAAAGCAGGAGGAAGAAAGGCGGAGTCGAACTCCCGCCGGAGGAGCGATGGCGTCACTATGGATCCCCGCCCTCCGGAAAAGAGATGGCGATGATCTCGCAGGGTTCGGCCGAAGTCGGAGAATCATCTCCCTTTCTCCGAGGAGATTCTAGACCGCCTGACCCAGTGATGGGGCACCAATATGGCTGCCTACGATGGCCTAGGGAGACCCTCCGACTTCCTTTTCGCCTACACTACCAACATGGCGAATCAAGGAATGGAAGATTTTCACATGTGCAAAATCTTCCCGAGTGTTGATCTCCAACGCACGAGTGATTCACGCTTTCGCTCGCCCGAGCAGTATCTGCTGCTTCCGGGACCTTATGGATCGATTCAAATGGCGCTTCTATCGAAGATGCCACAGCGACCTTTCTCGGACACGCTCACAATCCGCGAGGCGGGGCGAGACGATGTCGAACTTCGTCTCGAGGTTAATCAAAAGTCGCTCAAAATTGGCCAGCGACCAGCGACCTCTACATCATCAGCGTTCAGCGAGGATCCGACACGGCGCTGAACAAAATTACCGGAGAAACGAAAGACGGCGAGTAAGCTTTGGAACTGGTGGACAACTTCGTCGAGGAGGCAGTCGGATCGGAAGAGGAAATGCAGGACGGCGAGTTCGAAGAAAAAAGCGGATGACCGAAAGTCGGGCGCCGATGAGCGCCGGCCGAAATCGAAGAGAGACCCTTTGAGTCGAGGCTCGGACCTCGGCCCAACCACAGCGGGCAGGCCTTTCCTGCTCAAATCGAGGCGAAAATATTCGAGCTCACTCCCATGAAAGGAGGATCGAGAAAGGTCCACAGGAGAGTATTGTGACTATCGCCCAGGGTATGGTCATGATCTGAGGATTGCTGAAACACTGGCTCGCGGATAAGCGAGCTCGTCAAGGTGGAGCCCTCGAAATACCTCGGCGGTGGGTCGGAAGGCGGGCGCGGGGGAAGAATAGCGGTGGCAACAGCTGCGGACCGACGCCTTGGCGGCCCGCACGAAGGCGGCGAGGGCGAAGGTCCCGATGTTATGGGCGGATCTACGTTATAGCCGGACGCCGCCGGGTGGCGAGGTCGTCGTTAAAACGGCTTCGAGGCCGGCCGCGAGAGCGAAACAACAAGCGACTCCGGGCGGGCGAGGACATAGTGTTCTCGAAGAGGATCCGATACCCAAAATCATGTCGCACTGTGGGCGCCATCACCATACGAGGCGTGGTGGGCGGCAAAACGTCCGTCGGGTCTATGTCGACATTGGGGCCTCGTCGGCATCATCTTCCTGGAGCTACACGGATAAGCTCGAGGTCGGAGGTATTCGGTACTTCCAGCGTCGTCAACTCGGAGCTTCGCGGAGGCGGTCCAACCCGGCGTCATTACCACCCGATTCACCGTGGGGCGGGCTCCCGATCGATCACCAAGGCCATCAAATTTTCTGGTCGGGCTCCCTCCGTACAACATCATCATGAGGAGATTGGCTATCGCCACCAAGGCCGTCTGTTCGATCTACCACCGCCGTCGAGATTCCCACCCGGTGGGAGTGCTTGCGTCAGGCGACCAAGCGGCGACAAAGGAATGCCTACGAGTCTCCACCGAGATGCGGCCCGCCCGGGCATGTAATTCTGAACCTCGTGAGGCCGGCCGGGACGATCGGCCACCGAGCCGACTATCGGCGAAGATCCCGAAGGTCGTCGGTCGGCACCGGGCCAGCCCGACATCCGACGGCGTGTCATACAACCACGAGGAATCATGGGGCGTGTTGCGTGGTCCCCGCCGATATGACGGAGTGTCGCCGAGCTCATAACTCATTGCCTCAACATTGACCCGGCTACCAAAGCCGGTCCGTGGAAGAAAAGAATATTCGCGAGAGCAGCGGCGGTCGTAAGGGCGAGGTGACTCAACCACGAAGGCGAAGATCTTGTTCGGGTCAAATGCCCGACTTGGATGGCTAATCCATTCGTGTAATTGAAAGCCGGGGGAGGTGGCGCGTAATGCGTCGATTACACCGACCTCGACAAGCAACGCCTAAAGATTGCTACCCCTCCCGACATTGACAGAAGGTGGAGGCATTGGTGGGGCCACGGATGTTGAACTTCCTAGATCTATACTGAAGGATATCACCAAATCGATGAGCGGGAGGCGCCCGCCCGCGTTCATCACCGACCCGTCTTTGCGTCTAGAAAGATGCCTTCGGCTGAAAACGCCGGGGCTACTTACCGGAGGATGGTGGATGCAACATTCAAAGACCACATCGGGGAGATCGTCGAGGTCTCGTCGGCGACATCGTGTCAAAGTCGAGGAGAGCTGGCGCCCGATGACCTCGACTTATCCTCCAACTCCTCGAATCGGCCAACCTCAAGCTCAACCCCGAAATGTACATTTATGGTGAAGACAAGTTCTTAGGATCTTTGGGTTTCTCAAGGGGCTCGAAGGCCAACCCACAAGGTGAAAGCGGTCTCGACATGCGGTGCGAGGACCGTCCGTGAGATCCACAAACTCATAGGGTGCTGGCCGCCCTCGTGATTCACTGTCTCGGGCCGCCGAAGCGGCTTCCCTTCTTCAAGATCGAGGAGAGCTCGGGACTTCGCTGGCGGGGAAGAACACAGGTCGCCGCCGCGGTGAAGGAGTATCGGCCGACACACCGGCCAACCGTGTCCGCCAAAGCAAGGTGAACTCTCTCTATACTTGGCCACCTCGGACGAGGCCATCGGTCTGAGTATTAGTGCGAGATGGGAGGGCGACAACTTCCCGTCTACATTATTAGCCTAGCTCTCAAGGGACCCGGAGGCGAGGTACACCGGCCTCGAAAAGGTATGCACTGCCACAGTGAACGCAAGCGGCTCTCGACCCCTACTGGGCTCATTCTGTCAGTATTAATCGACCTACCTTTGAGACAAGTCTTGTCGAGCAGTCATCCGGACGCATAGCCCGTGGGCCTTTGGGCTCGGCGAGCACGACATCTCGTATTCCCGAGGCCGACCATAAAGGGCACTCTCGTGGACTTTCTGGTGGAAGCAATTCACCAGGTCGGTTCTACCAGTGAGGTTGCCCCAACACCCGCCCCCACCGCGGAGGACTCAGTCCTGCACGCCCGGCAATGCTGTGGCGGATGTCGTGGGCGGAGCTTCATGCAAAGCAGGCGGCAGGCGAGCATTCTCCTCCGGCGGCGGACAATCGAGAAGTGACCTACGCCTCCGGTTTACCTTCCCAACCACCAATAACGGTGGAGTATGAGCGATCTCGGGACTCAGGCTACGCAAAGGAACTGAGGTGGACCATGTCCGGATCTTTGGGATTCCGGTCGTGGTAAACCAGGTCTAAGCGATCTGAAGCGAGAGGACCGAATGACGATACTCGAGAAGCGAGGAGGTGCTTGCCTCGTTCGGTACTCCGGCATTCATCGGATCACAGGCGGCAACCCGGTGGCGTTCTCGACAAGTTAGGCGCATCATCAACAAGTCCTCGTGTGGAGGAGGTTCATTCCGAAGCATAGAGAATCTCACATCGGCATCGTCATCGAGATGGAGCGAGCTGGATGTCTCCCATAAAGGCTACACGGAACATGGCGCCTTTACCTCAAGATCGGTTCGAAGCGAAAGATGATGGCGAAATCCGGAAGTACCTCGTACACGAGGGCGCTCTGTCGAGTCTTACCTTGACCCTCCCGAGGTGCCTCGGGCGGAGAAGGCCGACTACGTACTCAATGAGATCCAGAGAGTCGTGGAGTCGTGTCGGCGCGATCTCTCTCAAAAAGAAGGCGAGGTCGGGATATTCTTGGCCACCTGTTCAGGTCGGTCGAGCTCGTCGGAAAGTGTCCGAAGTGCCGGCTCCACTCACGGTCAAAAGCTACATGAAACCGATCTGGCCTGCGAGGCCCGTGGCCTTTCATGCGGTGGGGATCGACATCGTTGGTCCGTTCGACCGGGCACCGGTCGACCGATGCTTAGTCGTAGCCGCAGACTACTTGCAAAATGGGTCGAGGCGAGCCACTGTCGAGCCTCACGGCGGAGGATTCATACCTTGTGTGGAAAATATAGTGCGCCGCTTGGCGTACCGCGCGATACGGTCTCGGATAGCGGCGCCCATTACGTCGATAAAAACTTCAGGGTGCGAAGAGCTTGGATCGATCAGCGCTTCACGCCTCGGTCTTACATAAGCGAATGGTCGGGGCCAGGGTGACGAGCTTCTGCGATCGTACAAGGATTGAAGAAGAGGTTGGACCGAGCTAAAGCGATTGGGCTGAAAATCTCCTCAAGTCCTCGGGTCCTGGAGACAACACCTCGGACCTCGCGGAGAAACCCTTTCGGCTGGTCTCACGGTGCCGAGGCCGTCATCACGGTGAGATCGTGGCGCCACCCGCTCTTCTCTTCGACCCGGGCGGGAGCGAGGAAGACACTGCAGACTGACCAGGCGCCTCGAGGAGGCGAGCTCGCCTTCATAAACGGCAAGTACAAGGCCGGTGCACAGTGCAGATGCTACAACAAAAGGGTCAAAGCCTCCATGGCTCCAAGTGGCGACCTCGTCCTGCGAAATAATGAAGCAAGTAGGTGAGAGTCTTAACAAATTTGGATCCGACATGGGAAGGCCCGTACAGCGTTCACGAGGACCTCGGCAAAGGGCTTACAAGTGGCTCACCTATTCGGTGCACTTATCCCCAGACAGCACATTACTCATTTAAGGAGGTATTTTACATAGCTTCGATTTAGGTCGACATCATGTTAGTCCATAATTGTTTTACCAAAGTGCGATGTTGATTACATATTGATAAAACATCCAGTTTTCTAATGAATATTTCATACGTCTATATATGTGAACATCTGTTTGGATACACCACATTTAAGCCTTCTGAGGGACTCCATACGAAGATGAAAATCCCACCAAGTAGAATGCAGCATACAGACTACCTATTAAGTTGGGCGTCTACATGCAAAGCATCTGATTACCCATTAATTTGGATACACATGCAGCGTCTGATTACCCATTAAGTTGGGCGTCACATGCAAAGCATCTGAGATAACCCATTAAGTTGGGCGTCTACATGCACGCGACATCGGACCGATCTCGCCAACTTATACCCCTTTATTTGGGAAGATATGCACTCACGGTACAAAGTCTAAATGCATTAACGACTATAAACGAGTACGAAGCCATATCTAAGTCAACCGGGCTTCAAGCTCGTTTATACCCCTTTATTTGGGAAAATATACATTACGTATCTGATATAAATACATTTACGACCAAAGAAGTCTAGCTATGTTTGTACCTCTCGAGGGAAAATGTACACTTGAAGCAGTCAAATACATTTATATCTACATACAAAGTCCCACGCTATACAACCTCATTCGAGCTTCCGAGCCCGTCTCGCCCGAGGCTTGCGGCCGCACCAATTTTGCACAAATCTCCGGTAAGCGGTGTATGCAGAGCGAACTCAGATGCCTTCAACCCGGTCGATAAGCCGAAATCACCACGGCCCACTCGGCGCTCGATGCGGGCTCGGGGCAACCGGACGAGTTTCGACTCGGTCACCTTCACCCTCCGGGACACTGAGCCGGCGGCGCGGGCGCAATCTGAGCACCTCGGGGAATGGGGATGCACCAGAGGTCACATCCGGCCCCGACGGACACCGGCCGGAGTGCGACCTCGCCCACCCGCCGCTCTCCCGCCGACACGAGGTCTCGGTGGCCGTCCGCTCGAGGATCGCCTCTTAATGATCCGCTCGGCCGGACCCATCAGCCGGAGCACGGCATGATCGGAGTAGCCGCCTCCTCCATGGTTCTTACGTGATCGGGCGTGAAACCCGTTGTGGCCTCGGCTGGGGGCGGGGCATCGTCGTTCTGGACGACCTCATACATCTCCATATACTTCACGATGGAGTTGACACGATCTTTGAACTTCTTCTTTGTTGGGCCCCGCCTCATCCTCTCGACCCATACCTGCCGCCAAGCTCTCAACTGGTCGTCGGCTTGAGATATGGTAGTTCCACCACTTGGCGGATTGCCTTCTCATACTCGCGTGCTCCTCCAGGCACCCGAGCTAGCCTCTCCGCGATCGATTCAGTCGGCTCCTCGCACTTGTATCAAGCGCCGCGGATAGCGTCGGCGAGATAAGTCGCCCGGACTCCGTCTGTGCGATCCTCAACTTTGGGGCCTCGTTCTCGGCCGGAGGCGGGCGGCTTCCCGATCGGCCTCGTCAGCTTCTTCTTCGGTCGTGGCGACGGTTGACACATCCATGGTGACCAAAACTTGGGTCATTTCGGCAGACCGGCTCCTCGAAAAGCACCTCTTGTCCTTCTCGGCCAAGGTGCCTCGGACCTCTTTTAACTTGGTCGACAATTCATGATCAAGTCAGAGCCGTTCGGTGTGGAGTGCGTAAATAAACAAGACAACCAAATTTTAAAATGTTGCGTTTATTACTCAAAAATGGGAAATTATTACAAGGACCCGAGGTCCTGTCGACCCCATTGGTTCAAACTATTACATCGGTCCACCGACCTCGGGCTATGCTGGACTCGCTGACCTCACGATGCTCCTGCGGTTGGCCACCTCCGGTAGGGAGCTCCAACACACTCCTCGCTCACGCCTCCTCCGGCGCGGCCTGCGCCTCGGCAGGAGCTCACAGCTCGGGATCTTCGTCCTCCTTGCCTTTGGGCGATGACCTCGGATCGGAGGTAGAGGCTGGGCATGAGCCTCGGCAAGGGAAAGAGCGACCGGAGATCACCCGGGCGTAGCTTTGTTCGGCTCTGCGAGGTCGACCTCGGTCCACCCATGTGACCTTATCAAAGTCGGGCATGGCGACCTTGACTTCCCTGTGATCGACACCACCGGCTCCAAGCCGCAGCGGCGAGATCGGCAATAAAAGCGAAAGCTCTCCGACTCGATGAGCCCTTGGCGAAAACCCTCGACAAGGGTCCTGGTCGGCTAGCCTCGCGCCCTCTCGTCCGCGAGCTCATGCGCCCGGCCAACTCGCCTTAACCTCTTTGACTTCCGCCGAGGCCTCCAGGTGCCCAATGCCTCTTCGAGGCGGCCTCGGCGGCACCTACCTCCGCCTCAGAGTAGCCACAGCGGCCGCCCGCGCGCCCGGCCACACGGCGGTCTCGGCATCCGCCCGCGCGCGTGGCTCCGGCTCGGCGCCTCATCCGGGCTGAGCTCTCGGTGACAAGCGGCGGACTGACGGCTCCGACAACAGCTGCAGGCCCCATCACCAGCTCCACCACGAAAAAGCGGCCTGAGTTAATAACGGATCGCGGGCGTACAAATCTAAATATGAAAGAACCTTTGTACCTCGGGGAGGGTGCGGCCAAGCTTGAGGCGGTACCCCATACTCAAGCGGCCGAGGCCGAGACTCACTCCGCAAGCCGGACCCGCTTTGAGGCCCACTCATTAGTTGGCCCATCTTATCGACCTTCTTCGGACCCAGGTAGGTCAGCCCATTCGTCTTCTTCTTCACTTCCTTGCTCGGCGATCGTGAGCCCGCCTCTTGCCAGGTCGGCTTCAGCATTACGGAAGAAAATAGTATTAGTACAAAGAAAATCGAGCGAATAAGGACTAAGAAGATGGGATGCCTAGCTTGAGTCAGGACCGATCCGACTTCGGACCGTAAATACTCGGCCGGCCTTCTGGGTGCGTCCTCGGTGTAACTTATGGATAAAATCTCACCAAAGTTTTCGGCAAGCCTCCTCCATATGGCCCGAGGGCTTGATTTTCAGGTCGCCACCGTCTGATGCCCCACTCATACCTCGGTGCCCTCGGCCCGCGAGAAAAATACCTATTCTGCCATGGGACACTTTGGAGGGCTGCTACCTTAAATTTCAGCCGGGGAGACGGATAGTACACCCTCCTATGGTGTGACACTAAAAATCGATTTTCGAAGGAGAATTCCGGCAATGCCATAGCAAGAAAGCCCCAACCCCACCAATGGAATGGAATTCGGGTCAATTGGCAAATGGGGATCGGAAATACTCTTGAAGGCTAAGATAAGCGGGGCGGAGGATACCTGAGACCCGCCTCAAACTATCTATATAGCGGTAATAAACCCCTCAGGAGAGCCATCGCCCTATCATCCGGCTGCGGCGGGCACCATCACGCATCCTCCGGGATCCGGTATTCCACTTACCACTTGAAAAGTTCCTCCGGTGTCGAGCCCGACCTCGCCACGCCCTTTCGGTCCGTCCATCACAGGGATACCGGCGGAACCACAGAACTCGATCCTATGGACCTACCAGGCCATTATAGCACATATAGTCTTTTCGGCGGGAACTCACGGCGGAACCCGAAGCAATGGAACTTTCGGGCGAAAGAGATGAAGAAAACACTTACTTTTCACGCGAGTATATGGCTCCTTGACAGATCAGGATCAACTCGAAAATTTCTCGAATTTTCTCTCTCAATCAAGGGTCGAAGGGAAAGTGAGCAGTTGCCTCGTTTGGGCTATTTATAGGACAAAGGCGCTAAAATTGCCGTTTCAACCCGACACGTACTACGTGATTGGATGTGGAGTCCACGCGCGCACCAGTTCGAGGCCCAACTCTCGCTGGCGCGTATGGCGTACGCTAGCGTAAGATGGACCCTTGATCGACCTAGCAATCATCATACGGACCGCGTCCTCGGATGGCGGCGCTCGAGTCGCGCCTCGTCGCCCACAAATAACAAGGGATCGGAGATCGGACCTCGGCATCTAACAGCGGGCTTTGCCCTTACGGGAAAGTCTACATCGGATCGGATCTCGACAAACCGGCCCCAGTTGGTGCCGCCTGGGCGCGCCTCGACATCCCCGAAAGGCGGTCTCGAGATCGGACATCGGCGCCCACGCGGCAACACCACTCGAGATCGGACCTCGGCGTAACCTCGCAGAGGCGATATCAATCGGACTTGACTTCGCCGGTTACCACATCTTTTCAAGCGGCGGACAACAGACCACCCAACTCGGTTCGGCACCAGATCGCAAATAAACCCTCACATCAAAAGACAACACCTTGACAAACAACGGTGAGCGCGCTTTCGCCCCGGTGGCCTTCTCTTCCACCTCGGCATCAGCTGTCCCTCGGCTATTCGGGGGCTATGATGGGATATGGCCCAACCGATTAGGCCCACTAACGAGCTCAAGCAGTGCTGGGCCCTAACGTTGATAGCGAACCCACGCGGTTGAGCCAAAGCGAGCCTAATCATTCCCAAACCCCCAGCCCCGGAATACCGCACTCGGCCATGGAGGACACGCAGCGCCACCCTCGGCGAATGGAGGACCGCCCCAAAGCAGTAAGGCGCCACCCTCGGCGATGGAGGACCGCCCAGGGCAAGTCGGGCGCCAGCGCCACGTGGCGCGCCGTAAAGCGAGTGTCCCTCCTAAGGCGATGGAGGTACACGCGGGAGGAAGAGTCACGTCACGACCAATGGAGAGGTCGAGCATGCCTTGATTGAATGGGGTTGTATAAATAGAAGGAAAATTGAAATGGAGGCGTTGGCAACTTATCGAATACTAAGAAATGAATTCACACTCAATGTATTATAGTGAAAGTATTGAGAAACACTCCTCCGATGGGCGTAGATCTCATTAACGATCGAACCACGTAAAAGCGCTGGTGTTCTTTATTGCTTTACATAAATCTCACACTCACTTAACTAGATTTATCATCTATCAATTCAAACCACGAATGAGTTGCATGTCGATTAAACCGCTTGCCAACATAGACATCAGTCGAATCCTTGTTTCAAGATAAACCGTGCTGAGCTTCTCCTCTGTTTGATAAGTGGAGTTTCCCAAGTCTTGGGAAGAATACTTGCCACAGCGGAATAGCATTGTGGGTATGATGGCAATTGACTTATCTACGGTAGGAAAATGATATATACCGTGCAGGTTTTTATGACCGTGAGCTTGCAAATGTAGGCCGGTCATGGTATTGGGGAGGAGGCCTACTTTCCATTACCGAATGACGTAGATAGGGTATGACCGTGGTTGGTACCTTCGGGACCAATACGGGTATGTGATGCCGGTATGTTATAAAATGTGAATGTGATGTGACAGAATAATGAATTACTTTCATGAAGTACTTATATAGGTTTATCTTCTCAACTTCTGTGTTAAGCAAAATCAATAATCTATTGATTAAAGTTTTGAAAGTTAACGTTTTGGCAATAACCCACTGAGTACTTTCTGGTACTCATGCTCGGAAATGTATTTTTTTTCCGTGTGGTGTAGGTTGAGCGTGGAAGGGATGCGGACATTGGAGCTGAGCTGAGTCTTTTCTTTTGTTCTGATCGGTTATGCCCGGATGTTATGTCTTCATACATGATATTCACTACTCTTCCGTTGTTGACTCTGTTACTTGAAAATATACTTTTGGGAAAAACCTTGTAAATACTTATAAATGCTTGTGTACATGTTGTTGAGGCTGTTACCTCGTTTGTTATTGTCGCTTGCTGTTGATTGTTGGCTGTTGTGCAGGTTGGCTTATCCATATTTTAGAGGATATGCCGTCCGTTTGTCGAAAATTTTATTTCTTTAAACCAGTCACGGCCTGATTATTAGTTAATTACCTAAGTAAATGGTCGGATCGTGACATAAGGTTCTCCAAGAATCATGGTCTCTGCAAGGCATTCAGCAACATATGCTGTAAGTCTGCTGAGTGTCCCCTAACTTACAGCACATATCAAGGGCAGCTTTGGCAACAAATAAATCATCGTGGAAGCCACTCTTGAAAGCAGAGGCCTGCAGAGCCATTCCCGTTAGGCTGGCTTGCAGTCGACCACAAGCGGGGAGAATAGCTGCCACGAGAGCTGAATCGTGGCGCAGGCCGTGGAGCCTCATAGTATTGAACAAAGACAACGCGTGAAGCGCCTCTCCTTGGTGTATGTTTCCACATATCATAGCAGTCCAAGAAGCCAAATCCCTCTCCTTGTGAGGCATTTCATCGAAGACTTGGCGGGCGTCGTCCAAGCTCCCACATTTGGCGAACATGTCGAGGAGGGCACATTTAGTGTAGGCATTGGGTTTGAAGCCGTGGGCGGAACGGATCAATCGATGCATCTTTCTGGCCTCCTCGAGCGAGCATAATCGGGAGCAAGCCTTGAAGACAAGTGGGCACATGTGGTTATCGGGGACAAAAGCAAGCGAAGAAACGAGGTGAGCGAAGAAGTGAATGGCCTGAGAGGAGAGAGCAGAGTCGAGATGGGCGCGTAGAATAGCGTTGCAGGTGATGTTGTCGACGCTGCAGCGGAGAGAGCGGAAGATGAGCAAGGCTTCTAGCAGACAGCCGGAGCAGGCGTCTACTTGCACCAGATGCGAGCCCAACTCTGAGTTTGTGTGGAGGCGGACGCCACCAGCCACCAGCACACCATGCAACCTTCTGCCTTGCTGCAAATCATGTTTCTTTACTAGAGACTCCACTGATTGTAAGAAACCGCCGCCGCTCACAGCTACCAACCGCCACATTACAACCCTCTTATTACTTGTTCCCAAAATCTAAACACATATAAATAAAAGAAATGAAGGAGGAAGAGGTGCTGACATAAAAGAAGCCAATTGTGAATTTTGTTGGCACAAAGAAACCAAATATACATTTTTACAAGGCCATTGAGCTCATTCGCATTTCACACCTACATTTAATTAATCAACTCCCCGTTTGCATCCACATTCTTGATTCTACATTGAATCAACTATCCGTTTACATAAAAGTCAAGCCGCTTCAAGGCCGCCCTCATTTGACATGTTTTGACATTCTGTCTCCAGCTTCCTGGCTGTCTCACTCTTAAGATGAAGATTTGACAAAGCATTGCTTAAAGCGTCAGTTTCTTCTGATATCTCTGCCTCTCCTGAAACCGCATCTTTTGCCTTTTGCGGTTTATTTCCAGCTGCAGCGTGTTGAATTCTTCTTCGATATCTTCATGTATCTCACCATATGTTGTGGTTGCTTCTACAAAATTGTAATCGCGCATGTTAGGTAGATATACATTCAACTACAGATTATACAAAGCGTCTCCCACTGCTGTTAACCAAGGTGTTGAATGTGATTCCTTACTCAAGGGGTCAGTGTTGAAGCACGTCTTGAAACAGATGTAGTTTGAGATTTTGCAGAGCATTGAGTGCCAGACAAAATAATGAACCATGTAACATTGGAATTTAAGATGCACGTTTGAATTCACAAGAGAAATAAAGATGAAAAAAATACAAAAAGATTTCACCTTCTAATTGCCAAAGAATGGTTGTTGACAATGAGTTCTCACGATAGGAAATTTTTTTCTTTTGGGGGCGGGGGCTATATGAACAAAAACCGTTATTTGTAATAGTATTGCAGTATAGATTTATCAGTGACGCTGAATTACAGATTAGTTTTTGAGTCATTTGCACTCGAGCATTTTGGGAATTTAGTTCAGGAAATTCTCATGGAAGCTCCGTGAATGAACATGAACTAAATCATATCATCAAGCCACTACACATCAAACCAGGGCTCCATCTTACTGACCATATTACTAGTAACTAATCATAGCCCAATAGAATTCAAAACATGATTTTGTTAACATTCTCAGCACACAGAAATCTGATAATGAATGCTTACCTAGAGCATTATAAAGTCGTTTCAGTGCATCAAACTCATTCATGTACATACATTCACCTCTGATAAGCATACATAAATCTTACGTGAGGTTTAGAACTAGTTTGAGATCCTTCTCCAAAAAAAAAGACTGAACCCACTACAGCTACATGTTCTAGGAATATCATAAGAAACTCAACTTTATCATTTTTACTAAATAAATAAATTAGACAAAGTAAAATAAGAATAATACATTCATTCAAGAATACAGAATACACTTACAAATCACTGAATCAGTAACCAATACTCTAATTTAAACTACTTTTTAATCACAATATCTACTTTTTCAAGAAATGCTTTCAATATGCGGTCAACATGAGGCCACAGTCTGGGTAATACTAATTGTACTTGGAATCATTGTAATGTCCACCAAACATGGTACCACAGTTTATAAGGCCATCAAAATTCAAATGTATGCTTTCTCATTCATTCTTCATTTCTCGACTTCTCATTATCTATTAAAGCGGAGATCTTTCCCTGTACATAATTTCTACATTATACATAATCATCTATCAATTCTAAGATTATTACAAAGATGGCCAAGTTCAGGCCTCGCATCCATCCAAGTAGTGAATTTCATCTCAGTGGCTGAAGTGCTGTACAGATAGGATCTAAACGCAATCAGGAAGAAGTATCGCCTGTTGTGCACATATACAGAATTAGACAAAAAAACATAGTATATACGTACATAAATGGAGTGAATTACAGTTCATAGAACATCCTATCATATAGATCCTAAAACCCATTGCAAATGGGAAACGTACTGCAATGAAGCATGCAACTGAAAGATCATTAGAATATCAATATGTAGTGGTACCTCTATAGCATAACCAGAGGTCAGTGATGGAAGAAAAATGCCTGCTGCAAGGTGCTATGAAAATTATGTTATTCTATAAGGAAACCAACCTTAGAGCTTTAATACCCATATCAACAAGGTATGCCCGATGTTCATCCCTATCATTTGAAAGCCTTTCAAGTTCCTTGCTGTAGTATAGAATATCATCTCTCAAATGTCCAGCACCGGTGCACCTTCAAAAGAGAGGAAATAACTAGATAGCTACAGAAACAATTTCATCAAAAGAATTTGAAACAACAAATAACAGTGTGAGGTGTGTGGATAACCCAAAATAAATACCAGTTAGGGTTCTGTCCAATATCCTTGTTTTTTCATCATTGTACTTTTTAAAGGCTAGGCAATTATACTTCACCTACAGCTCTTTTCCACGTTTTAATACTATTTTCACCATATTTGAATGACTATGAGGTCAAACTGTCTAGAGTCAATAACTAAGCTCATTTGATAGAATCCAAATTAATAGTCCTATATGAGCTTCTATAACTCTTATTTTACTCTTGTTGATGCACCAAAAATATGCATGTATATTTTGATTTTATCTACATCAAATTGTCGCAAACAGTGTTACTTCAATTTTACTACTACACTCTAATATTATTTTTGATAAGTTAAATGTTGCAAGAAACTCCAGGTGCCTTCCTATCCCAGATTATGTTCGATTAGGGCAGATGCCTTTTAAGTGATGTAATTTCTGAATTATTTGCAAAAAGATATTAAAACAGAAACCAGACCTAGCATAATTTACTTCTGAACAATTTTTTATTTCCATGTCACTTTTGCCTGCTACATGGAATTACTGTAAGTAGGTTTAGTTTGATTATGTATGTCATTATATTATATATTTGATCTGCTTTCCAGTTGGTACTATTATGTGGCAGCACAAGACATTCTTTAGCGAGTGTATGTTTGATTAAAAGATCACTGATGCAGATCAAAGCATAAACTCACCCTTTTGCATTTGTGCTTAAACATGGATAAATAAAGAGACATAATTGATATGTGCACAAATGAATACCGTACCTATCTATAACTGAGTCGACATCTGCTTTGCTCTCAGGACCATGGACAAGGACTCTAATCAAGCTTAAAATGTCTCTATAATCGCCCAGATTTCTTGCTTCATCATCAGAATTAAGATGTTCTTCAAATGAATTAGTTGAGCATGGAATTCCAGCAGATCGTGAGACATGTGATTTTAGTGCTTCCTCTGCTTCAAGTCTTATACAAATGATAGCCATTGCATAAGCAACCCCTCCAAATCCTGTGTGTGATATGAAAAGATAAGACCCTGCAGAGCTGTTAAGATGCAAAGAAAGGAAAACCGTAGTTTTAGTGCTTGGTACCATTGGCAGGATGACATCAGATGATAGAAAGGGATTCACATATATAGAAGCATCTTAATTGCAATTACAATTGGCATATGCACTCTAAAGATTTTGAACCATCAGTATTAAGCAAATTCTTGATGCCATTGTGTCATGTGGTCAAAATGTAAGAGGTTAAAAGAACTTATCATACATATATACATATATATATATATATATATAGAGAGAGAGAGTTAGGTTCAAATGAGAACCATTTTTAACGTGAGAACTAAGAATCACAAATTTCCGCTATGAACAAACTGAATTCGCTATGAAAGTTGATGCATCCGCTGAGAAAGTTACTGAATCCAAAAATTCGACATTTTTTACCGGAGTTCGTATCCCATAAGGGACGGAAATTCAATTTTTTTGGATTTTTTTGGATTCCCCATGGATTCATCAACTTTCACAACGAATTCATCATTTTTTGGTTCTCACGTTCTCAAGATAAAAATGGTTATCACGTTAACCCTCCATATATATATATATATATATATATATATATATATATATATAGAGTAGGTTCAAATAAAAACCTTATTTAAATTGAGAACGTGAGTACAATTTTCAACCATTAGATCGCAAAGATCTACAGTGATGCATCACTTTGCTGGATGAGTGCATTGTGCACCACTCGGTTCGAATCCTATGAGGAGCAAAAATTCAAATATTTTTTTTAATTCAGTAATTTTCATGGAAAATGCATTGTTTTCATGTTTGTAGGATAACAAATGTTTTTAAAATATACATACATATATAAGTGTTAGTAAACTAAACTATACTTACAAGAAAGGTTTTTGTTACCATACAGAACCCAACCCCCTCCCCCCCTCCAACCACCAAGCAAGGATATTTATACATATCTACTTACATATAGCATGACATCATCTCAAAAAACTAATAGAAAGACATACATAGAAAGTTCTAGTCAGATTGGTAAATACACTAAATAATATTTGTAGTGCCATACTTTTTGGCTTGACATAATGGAAGCTCTATTCTAGATATATAGAACGATATCATATTGTCATCTCAAACCTGTTAGAGAGGGCATTTACGGAAGGAGCAGGGGCGTGAGTAGCAGAAGCACAAGCGCACCTGTTTACTTATGTTGCTGCTGTTTTATTATTGCTTTTTTATTATTTTTATTATTTAATTATGTTATTTCTATTATTTAGGATTCTTTGTTAGTAGGCCCTGAGCTGAAGTTCATGGGCTTAGTCTAGCATGAGCAATAAAAGGATTCCGGCTCCCTAAGAGCGGACTTGTGTAGGACGTGATTTGTGGATAGGAGGGGCGCTTAGCGCTGGGGTAAAGAAGATTCCTCTTCTGTTGGGCTTTCTGTTTTGAACCTCAGTCTTTACCTTCATTATTCAATCGTTCCTTTTCAGTCTACTGCTTGTTCCCTTAACTCTAACAAAACCAGGTATATTTGAATAGAAACTCAGACAATGAAAACCATATGAAATAAAAATCAGAATTGAATACTTACTCATCCTTACGGTACTGGATGGAATCAACGTCTGAAGCTAGAGCTTCTCTTTCCCTAGTTAATGGGATCCTCCGATAAGCCATGTTATGCCCTTCATGCTTCAGAGCATCATATACCTCTGCTGGAGTCTTAACATCATCTATGAAAATATTCTCCCAGTATCCAATGACACTGGCCTGTTTTGATGCAGGATTATATTCTTCACGATGTAAAAGCATCCTACCACCAGATTTTTTTATCTCAGAAATTATATCTTCCTTCAATCGTGCCTCCATATGTTCCACCTGTAAAGTAGAACCAGATTAGGAAACAGTAATGCCTCGACTTCATCTGCAGTTTTATCATGTGAACAACTATTGGCATTTAGCATACCACTGAGCCAGTGATTCCTATGTGCTTGAGTGTATCAACAGGCTTATTGAGTTCCCTAAGGACAAAAGGTGTGTTGTTGATGTAAACAACAGCCTCTTCCCGTAAATCTGTTAGAACTACTTTTTGAGAACTTCCTTCTGCTATGGGCTTGGCACCTAAATATGCTAACATCTCTTCTGCACCAGCAATTGTTGGGGTTGCCATGCTATACACAGGATATCCATCCACCTTAAAACACAGAAACCTCAAAAGTGAGACATGCTTCGCAAACAAAGTTGCACACTTTTGAAATATTATCTCCACAAAGTTAAATAGTTCGTGCATCATAAATTGGCACAGTAATTAAGTTCATGTATCTTGAAGTGGTCACTTAGTGATTGACATGTACTATGTTTATTTGTCATGGTTTTCTTTATAAGAAACAAATAAACTTATATTTAGGAATTCAATAATGTGAGAACACATTAATTGTGAGAACTTGAGAACACTGCACTGAATAATTTTATACGTTCAGTGCAACAACTCTACACATACAATGCAGTGTTCTCACGTTTTAACCAACATTCGTTGTGCACAACTTTATACCGTTCTGTGCATAACCTTTACACGTCTTATGCATAGTTCGCATAGTCCGCAAAAAAAAAAATATAGTTATCATTTGATTCACTCCATATATATATATTTCACACACACATATATATATAGAGAGAGAGTGGATCAAATGAGAACTACATCTTTTTTGCGAACTCTGCGAACTATGCATAAGACGTGTAAGATGATGCACAGAACGGTATAAAGTTATGCACAACGAAAACTTTCTAAAATTGTTTTGTTGTGTAATAATTTTAGAATGTTTTCGTTGTGCACAACTTTATAGATGTTGTTCATCAACTTTTTACGTGTGCATAGTTCTCAAGTTCTCAAAAAAGATGAGTTCTCATTGGATCCAACCCTATATATAGTGGATCAAATGAGAACCACATCTTTTGATAAGCGAACTCTTGCAACCATGCATAAGTTTATGCGTTGAAGATGATGCATCTCATTTGATCCACTCGGTATATATATATTGAGAGAGTGGATCAATGAACTACATAAAACTATGCATAAGACTTTCTAAAATTATTTTTTCTAAAATTGTTTTGTTGTAATAATTTTAGAATGTTTTCGTTATGCACAACTTTATAGGTTTTATTCATCAATTTTATATGTTTGTGCATAGTTCTCAAGTTCTCAAAAAAGATGAGTTCTCATTGGATCCAACCCCTATATATATATATATATATGTATTTATTTTAACACTTACGAGAAGAAATTTGAATCAAACCGGAAACATATGTAAGACCAAAATCAGCGATATACATCTGTGTTACTGCCATTGTTCATAACATTTATGATTTATTTAGTAATATAACTTCTCCATGACATAATAGCTCCTCAAAACATAAAGTTGTCATTGAATTCAAGGTTATTACATCTTTTCGTCAATCGACAAACTTAATATTGAGTACATCTGTGTAAAATACGACCTCTTTAGTACCTTGTATACATTTGGTGCACCATGGATTTGTATGTGGCTAGAAGTCCTTTGACCAGGAAAGAAATACATCTTAAGAATACAGCCCTTCCCCAAAACTGAGCCATTACGATCCTTCACAATTGCCTCCATCACAGCATCTCCATGTTGAGAATCATATGGAGCTCTCAATTCCTCCTGTATTCAGAAACTTAACAAACAGTCAACCAAGAGACAGAGAAAACTACAACCTTGAGAGTGTTTCAGCAAAGAAAGGAACTTTACAGGGATAGTAAAGAATCGTCCAGGTCTTAATCTGATGGACCATTTCATGGCTTGAACCTCTGGTCTTTGATGTAACCAGTTTTTAAAAGTCATTCTTGACTCTCCTTGTCCACAAAAACCATCAAATGCTTTGCTTCCTAGATATGCTGCAAAAGCAATTAAACGGAAATAACGTTCCAAATATTCAGCACCACGGTTTAATGCTACTCGTCTTTCTCTAGGCTCCAAATGCTGTTGATTAAACAGCTGCCTGTATTGCAAGACAGCTTGGCGTATATTCTGAAGTGCTGAACACCTGTCTATTATAGCATCTAATGCACCTCGGCATTCCACCCCGTTATCAAATAATCTTGTAATCTTCCGCAACAATAGGATGTCATTAATTCCAAATGAATGACATGAGTCTTCCCCTGACCTAACTCCTTCGGAAGAAGATACTGAAGATGTTATATATTCTTCACTCTCATCATCTTTGCGGCTACCAAGCTCTTTCTGTGATGGGTCATCAACTATCACTCTGACAGGCCTCCCGTAGTCTATCCGGAGCTTCAGAAGACAAGCAATAACAGTACCAGTTGTTGTCCTTCCAATCCCCATCTGTATAAAAACTTTGCCAAGTAAGGAAGCTAGCACAAATAGCAACTACATGTTTCAGAAAACTTAAGAAAAGCTGCAAATATGGATCATGCAGCTGGGAGACTGAAACTTGAAACAACAGCTACCTGGCAGTTAAAAACAAAAGCTGTGTCTTTGGAGGCAGACACAATATTCATGGCCAAAGTGTCAAAGTCGGAACCTTTAGGAGCTTTTCCATCAGTTATTGGAACACGAGAATATTTGATGGGGAAACCATCAGCTTCAAAGCAGCTAAATACTTCCCTTGGGGTCTGAACAGCATTTGTATCCACGTGTTCCCAAGCATCTGATATTTTTCCATCATCAGTTTCATGGATGACCATTATGGCACCCTGATAACGCTCAGCTTCACGCAAAATATCATCCTTCAGCCTAGCTTCCATTCTTTCAACTCTTTCACAGTCAATCCCCTTGATGTAGATATTTTAGAAATTAGTGTATTGGAGAAATAAATTATTTAGATAGTATAAAGCAAAGTAAAATCATAAATACTAATGTTTGGAACACTATAAATGGGAAAGAGAAACAAGGCATATTTCAAACAATAGGAATACATAGTTATAATTACTGATGTCATGTAACAATATAATCATTCTGCAAGCATCTGCAAGACCAACTTGTTTATCAAGTTTTACTCAAAACTCTTATTGCTATAACAGAGCTAATTAACCAGCTTCTAATATGATTGCAAGACCTCTAATCGAACTACATTTGACTTGAAAGAAAAAGGATCAATTTTGATATACTGCTTTGGTGCATATAGATGAGAATATAAATAGTGATGCTGTCACAGATCCCAATATACAAATACAGACAAGAAGTCTGCTTCCTCTAAGGAAGGAGTAAGGTCCAACCCAAGGAAAGAAAGGAGGTGGAAGATACACTCATGTTATTATTTGGGAAATCTGTGGTCATAAGAGTTGTCAATTCTTGCAAACATCTACTGCAGAAATCAAGGAATATGGTGTTAAATACCGAATACTCCAGCATATTTTTGTATGGTCTTTCAACTTCCCGAAGTACAAATGGCCTTCCTTTTATGTAAACAACAGGTTCTTCTCTCATATTGTGCCACAGTACTGGCCGGCCGCCTCTTGAGCTACCAATCCTGTGAATGACTGATCGAATTCCATCGACAGTTGGATTAGCAACACCATAAACTGGAAACCCCGGAATTTCTCTAAAATTGGGAGCACCCTCCAGTCTTTCCGGTAAACAAGGATGTTGACAACCAGGACAATGGTCACTTTTGAGAACTGTTTGACTTCCAAGGACCTCCCCATTCCTTAAGGCAGCAACTTGACTCATCTCTAAAGGGCGGCCATCAACAGATTCAGCATTTGTCGGTAGAGATGATTTTAGATTGGCAAAACCTAGAGCCCCCATTGGATCTCTCCTAAGCAATCTGCAGATGACATCACAAGACATTAATATATTTTGACATAGACAAATCGGTCTCCATACTTTTACTATCACCATGTTTGCAGCAGGGTGATTCATTCTTTAACTGCAAGGTAGCAATTAGAATCAGAGAAAACTTTGGTTCATCTTGATCCCAGTTCCTCAAATAAGATGTATGAAATAATTTTGAATGCAAGTGTGCATGATTAAACAAATCTTACTGTATCCTAATCCAGCCTCTGACACATGTATTTCAAACAAATAACTTATACTATTTCTCCCTCTTAGTTTGACACTAAAACTGATCCACCCTTCTTGCTATAAATATGCTTAACATGTGTTTTGTCTCCCACAATTAATAAGTTAAGACGGCCCTCCATATTGACTCAATAAAGATTAAAGAGTCGTGCTATGGAGAGTCGTGGTAATCTGAGAGCTCTAGGAAATACTTCATGTGGCCCCAAATAAATGTCCTATTCTGAAAATGGTTGTCCCTGAGTAAGTGTCCTATTTCAGAATACTATGCAAAAATGATGTCAAACTACCAATTTTACTCCTGTTTAATTTTCCAATACTACTATAACTTTGCGGACTCTTCATATTCCCCACAATAATTAAGAGTAAAAGGAGTAAATTTTGCCACTGCCTGACTATGCATTTTTTGACGGCTGATGACATTCACAGAGTAAGAGAGAGAGAAGTAGTATTTATGATGCTAATTAAACTTTTCTAATTTGGCTTTCTAGATTTTCCCATAAGAAATCTCGGCTCCAAGAGTGTTTGGAGTATTTATCCTAAACCTACACAATCTTTACATCCCTATTAATATTATTTAGCATCAACATGTCAACCTAAAAATAAAGTCCATAGACCTAAAATTATTTGTTTTTTCTAAGAGAGGTCAAAGCTGGAATAGTATAAATCCATTACTAATAGAGTGCATATCGTACCCTTCAAGGAGGTGCACATGAGGCATGAGAAAAGATGAGGAGAAGGAGACGCAGATTAGGCTACTTATCAGAGTTAATTTTATCCTAGTTATTTGTCTTCGTATTATTGCTTTAGCATTGGTTTTATTATGGATTGGACTAGGCCTCGTTGCATGGGCTTTAGTAACTAGCTTTAAATAAATTATTTTCAAGGTTAGACTTTATCTTTTGGAATCATCATTTGTTCAGAACAGCTGTGTCAGGGAAATCCCTGTGGCCTTGTTTCAGGAGTTCCCGTTCAGCAGTTTATTGTTGGTTTTTCTTTATGACACATGGGTGATATAGTGAGGAACCATTTATTACTTGATTGAGAGACCTCAAGCAATACTTTGACACTTAGAGAAAAGAACTTTACCATTACCTGCGCAGTATACTATAAAGCTCTGGCCTAGCTCTCATCCACTCTGTGAAACTGCATTGAGCAGGAGATATAGGATAAAGAGCATCTCTTTCTGTATGAAGATATACAGCAAAGCAAATAAGGAAATAATATCTTTCCAAGTACTCCACAAAAAAGGAGAGAGAGGCCTCCTTCTTCATTTCATCAGCTTGACACAGAATACTACTTCGATAACTAGAAATAGCTTCACGTAGATTCTGTAAGAAAAAAAATTACAAAAATTTAGAATTTGACTGCAGCACCAAGACCTATTCAATTTTCCGTAGCGTTTCTGCTCACTGGAATGGAGAAAATGAAGCACCCAAGTTGAGTACTGGAAACATTACCTGCATAGATGCACATTTATCGATGACTTTATCAACCTGTCTCTTGCCTTCAACACCACCCTTGAGACATGTACCAGGGAATATAAATTAATAAAGAAAAAAACAAAGGTCTACTGCAATTAATGGAAGTAGGTATATATTATCTGGTACCTCTAGAACTCGAATGAGACTTCTAATGACAGTATATTCTCCTCTACGGATAGATTCTTCCGACTTTGGTAACTCGTTTGAAATGCTAGAACTTAAATCAGAAACTTTTCCCATAGAATTGGTTCTAGGAATACCTATATAGAAATATATTGGAACATATTCCCTTAACTTCAAATGAGACAGAACAAACAGAAATATGTAGATCTTCTTCTATATAATAAAGACTTTTGACAATGCAGGATAAGCTATATCTAATCATTAATCACAAGGACAGATGAACAACTAATACGTAATGCTAATAAAACACGTTTTATAATATGAAAAATCAGATGGACAACGTGTCCCCTTGAATCCCTGATGCACTTATGTCGTGCTAGATGATGTAATCAAATCTTTACTAGTAAATATCTTATCATTTGGATATCTTCAATAATCTTACCATGTAGCAGATAACAGAAAGAGAGACTACTGAAAGGAGAGATACATTTTAATGATTATATTTACAGGTAACAAATTAAACTGATCAAATATATATAATGAAGAACAATAAGATTTTAAATCAAAGAACAGAAGTAAAGAAAATCCAATAAAAGTATCAACGAAAGTTCCATATACAAGCCTTTGTTTCCAAAGAACACGTTTCTCAAAATTCTATCTGCCTATCCTAATGGAAGAAGAGCATCCAATATTACATTCAAAATCAGGCTGTGAAACAACAAAACTCACCTGAAGCTCCAATGCGGTTAATATAGATCAGTGTCGCGATCACCATCCCAGTGGTCGTTCGTCCACGCCCCATTTGGCAATTAAATACAATCTCTGTCCTTACATTTGCTTGAGAAATCTTTTGGACCTAAAAGGTAAAGAATATCGGGTAGCAATGTAATATTGACACATCCAAGTTCAACATCATATTTATAGAAGATATAAGTTTACTAGACCCATAAATTAGAACTGGTGGAGGTTAAAGCAAAAATAAACCTCTAAGCAAAGCATAGCCCAACCCTCAAAGATCAAACACAAACTTAAAAAGATTTAGCCCTTCATATAACATGGTCCATAATGTGCATTATTTTGATTAATACAAGCCTGAATGCTTGCTGGTAGGGACTTCTCCGGGGTGCCCTCCTCCCTCAAGCCTTTGATTTGTTGGTAAATTTTAGGGAGTTTCCATTGATGTATTCTTTTAGGTTATTGGAGGTTTTTTCCTCATGAGAATAGCTTGTTTGTAGAACATGATCTGACATGTAATATTATATTTCCTATGTGAATAGACAATATTTTATGTTATTGGGGGAAATGGCCCGAACATACCAAAGATTATGTTTGGTTAGATGAGTGCTCTGGATGATGTTAATTCAACTACAACTAGAACTGAAACTTACCAGGATATCAAAATCCTGTTCTTTAGGAGACTTTTCATCTGTTATGGGAACACGTTCATAATCAACAAGGAACTGATCTGTCAATTCCTCATACACCTGATGGAGAAGAACAGAATAGTGAAACATATAGTTTAGTCTAAGTCATTTCAATAGCAAGTATGCATACCTCTAGAGGTGTTTTAACAGAATCATGTGAAACAGGTTCCCATTGATCCACCATCTGACCATCTGGTAGTTCATCAGTTACAAGGATTTTATTTCCATACCTGTGATTCAAAGGTTGTAAAGATCGACTTTATATCATGGAAAGAGCATAATAACATACAAGCTATATCATAGAACAATAGGTCTAGAAGAACGATGAAAGGTATAGAGTACCTAGCAGCTTCTGCGAGGATATCTTCTTTCAATCGATCTTCCATTTGCTCTACCCTGACCCTGTTAATGCCCTACTTTTATTTGAAAAGACAGATATTGATGAAGATGCTGAGTGTGTAAAAATTGAAGCAGATAATACGGACCAAGAGGTAAAGTAGAAAGCTCTCAGCATATCCAGTTAAGTTTAACAGATATTCATTTTGGAACAACCAGGAAGGAACTTTTTAATCTAGTGAAGCAATGCTGGAAAATATCCAATGTGCAGTGAAGCAAGGTAAAAGGTTGACTTGATCATGGTTCCAGGTTCGAATGTCTGTGGTTTGCTATAAAGCAAACATGAGAGGGCACTCAGCCCACAAGATTTACCCCAGGAACAGGTTTACACAACAAAGAGTGGCCTGATGTCTTTGCTTTAGGAAGGTTTATATGGGACCCACTATGTTATCTCGAGGAGCCTTTTGAAGCACATAAAACCAAAGCAGGAAGCTATCTTACTGAAGCTATGAAGCTGTTAATATACTAATATGCACCAGCAGAGAGACACCTCTAGGAAAGAGGAAGATAGAAGATACTGTAACATAAATATAAGAAAATAAGGAAGAAGTACATTGAAACACCTCAAGACATCACAAGGCAACCCAATCCTAACTAAAGTCATACCATTCTAAAATAAAAATAAAAATAAAAATAAAAATAAAAATAAAAATAAAAAGATGGACATTTCATTATTCAAAGTAATTGCTAATAAATTGAAACTGGTCCTAGTCCAAATCTTCTTACCATGAGTAGTGACTCTACCAACACCAGTCAAAATTTTATACATTACAATGCCTTATATTAAAGTTGTCCAAGGCTTCACTTCAACCCACATAATAATCCCCAAGCATTTTGCCTCATAAGAACTAAATTTTTTAAAGAAAGTAGGAGAGAGTAAGCAGGATATCAGGGCTATTACATACCGTATATTCAAGATTCGAAAAGGGCTGCTCAACATCACGTAGAACAAAAGGCCGACTGTTAATGTATATCACCTGTTTCATTTACGATTGTAACAATAGATTAAATAGAAATATCCGGAAGTCTTTTATGAATATCAATTAAATAGCTAACTTTTAAGTTCCAGTATTCAAAGGGCAAAACCAACTTATTCAGTTTATACCCACGTATTCAGTTGTACAATGGTGTTATTCCATAAAACCTTGAACTTATAGTGCAAGAGAAGACTTCATTAACCATCTATAATATAATGCAAAATGCAATACTTGGAACTGTTATGGCCAATAATGTTGTCTTATTGGCTGTCTCAACTCACCACCAGTCAGAACTCAAAATACCAAGAAAAATAGAAAAAGGAAATGTTGCCAATTAAACAAGTGGAGAAGCAAGTAGAGCTCGCTGAGAAATCACTGGTGTGTATGAAGATTCAAGGAAAGAGGACTATAGATCGGAAAGTGAAAAAATGAAACTGAAATGCAGGTATGGCCTAAATAAGGATGTGTGTTTCTCATACTTTTGGGACAGACTATACAATTATTATTGATGCATGCTGGAAAGAAGCAAGATTCTACAGTTGCATATTCTCCCAACTATCATCTCCCAAACCTGACCCATTTTGTGAAGCAAGCATCAAAATCTTCAAATTGAAGAAGTCAAATAATTCCCAAACAAAAAAGCATATGAATTGTGTGGCTTTTACAGATCTAGAGGTGCAACGATATATGGCAAAAGCCAAATGAAATAGAAATTTTACCCTTCGAAAACTTAAAAATAAGGAAGAACTAAGTAAAAAACCAAATTCTAAAGCTACTTCTGTCATGGATATTGCTTTGGTTTACCACCAAAGCAAAGACTAATTATGATGATCAAAATACAACTGTATTAAACACACTTCAGCTTTCTAGCAAAGTCCTAATACTGGCTCCCACTTCGTAAGACTTCAATTGTGAGCTAAAAGTGTTTGTAACTTTCTTCCCATTTTCCGTAGTAGGTTAATTGATCCAGTATTATTATGTTTTCAGAAGCTACACACATTAAGAACACTCAAGGACAATGAATGACATGCAACAATTCTACGTTAGCAAAGCAGGAAATATGGAATCAAACTCCAACTTATACACTTTGAAGGACTTGATCTAAGTGGCAACAAAAAGATAATCGCATGAATAGGGTCTGTGATCATCTTAGAATTAATACTAGAAGGAAAGAAGAAACATATTACAAAAACTAACGTTTCTCTCTTCTTAGGTAAGTCCAGGTAAGCATTCAAAACCTAACGATTGTATTGCTTAGGAAAAATATGAATCCCAATACTATCACAGACGAAAAGCTTAAAAAAAGTATTCCTCTCGATTGTTAAACACCCAGCAAAATATTACCTCTCAATAAATCATAAGTAGGTCCAAGCCAGCATTTAAAATAAAGTAATTATGACTGCTAATTCCAATTATTTAAATGTCAAAATGATAAGGGAAACAATGATTTCCTAATCATATCTAATGCTATAAACTTAAAATATGTTACTCTTGCTTGCTAAGCATATTAGGAAATGAACCATTACGTGCCAATTAAGAAACCTTAGCTGTAAATATAGTGTTGTACGTCTGTGCATGTCAAAGTAGGTATACATGTATTTATATATGAATGGGACATGCAGCTGGATGTACACAATAAAATTCAAATGCTTAGTTGGAATTGTGAAAAAATTTATGACACAGATATTTTTTCATAATAAAGTGAAAATCAATCATATAGAGAGAGAACAAGTTTTTCATAAATAGTGTTAAGAGTAAAACCCCAATCTCTAATAATAAAAGTACAACAACAGAAAATTCCTTAAACTTTTGTCGAAAACCACCTTAAAACATATATTTACAGTTTACGCATCATCCAGGCACTATAATATCGTAAAAATATTATGGTTCCAAACACGTAAGAATCTGTGATAATAAAACTTAAAAGTCATAACCACAGATTATACTGCAATATTGTGGTGCATATACATTACTTAAAAAGTACAGACAAGAATTCTCCACATGATTAGTCCGCAAGCAGCAAAAATATTTAACATGAAAATAAATTTCTCTACTACAGGATTTGAAAAAGGAAAGTAAGGAACTGCGGAGCAAACATAGGGAGGAAGTGCATTTTTGCCTATCTATTCTTTTATGTCTTAAGTATTAAAATAAAATCCCACTGGTGGATTCAGTAAAGAAACAACATTTGGAAAATCAAAATAATTATAGAGTTATAGTGCAGAGAAGATCCGCAAGAAATAAGAGTGCATGACAAATGTAATTAATGTGACTCACTATTGTAAGAAAAGCAAACCAGAACTTGACATGTGTAGAATGATAGACAATTTTCAGGAAATCGGGAATTCAACTATTATCATCAAACAGATCAGGCCAATAAATCCCTAAAAGGGGTAATCAAGCATGAAACCAATATATAAAATTCACATCTACTCCTATAGCAGCCAACGGTACTTTTACATGTTGTAAAGCATAGAAGGTATCATCAGGGTTCATCGAGGTCAGAAGAAGTCAGTAATGAGATGGTGTAACATATAGGCATGCCTTATGTAACTTTGAAGCATGTTATAGGAATCCTTACAAGACCGTGAAATTGTATTGCCTCCAATAATATTCATGAGAAAGAAAAATTAAAGGAAAATTACCGGTTCCTCACGAAGACTAATCCAGAGTACACGAATCTGCTCTCCATTCATGTGAGCCCTAATGTGCGTGAGAACATTTCTGATGCCATCAATAGTTGGAATAGCTACCCCATGAACAGGCAAGGAACTTGCCTGCGGGAGAAAGAGATTGCAATGAGCTAAGTTTGCAAAACCTTTGAAGAACGTAACATGGTTGAGAAGCAAAATCATGATTACTAAACACCACCAGCAAACATAGAGATATAAACAAATAAAGCCACAGTCAAATGAAACAAGAAGAAAGGGTGACACAAACAGACAGCAAAATCTTGACTCTACTGAACCAAAAAGAAAAAGAGAGAGAGAGAGAGTAACGAAACGGCATTGTGGGAGAAAGATAACCTTGCGGTAATTGGGGGCGCCGTCAATATGGGGAAGCAAACGTTTGTTGTGGCAGCCTGGAAAATGGTCGCTCTTGAGAATAGTCTTCTTGCCCAGCACGGATCCATCTCTCTGTTTAATTACTTGCTCCGGTTCTTTGGGTATCAACATGCTTAACATTAATTGTTTTGCGAAGCGCCTCTGTTTTCCCCTCAACGAAACCACTAACCCTCGATTGACAGCTTCTCCGGTGCCCGTCGATGGAGGAATATTCTTATTTCCGAATAATAATGCCCCAACTTCTGCGAGAGAGGGATAATTGACTTTGGGACTTGGATTTTGAGTTTTAATCTATATATCCTATTTATGAGAAAAGAAAAGGATAGAATATGAAAGGAGTATTATCAGCCAAGAAATTCTCTTACTCACCGTTGTGGGAGACTATAAATTTATTCATTCATTCCATCACTCAAACAATGTACGCGCAATAGAGAAGAAGAAACCTCGCATCTCTCTCTATCTGTTAGAAGAGCAGCAGCAGCAGTATAATTTCAGAAAGGTCAATGAAACCCTTGTTAACATGCCATGCCCCATGTGCATCATTAGCATTCCAAGTTGCCAACGTGAAAACCGTGCTCTGCTTCTACTTGTCGCACAGGAACCGCCACCTGCGCAAACTTGATTCTTTAACAGATAGGGATTAGGGATTATGCTTTTCGCTCTCTATTTCACTTTTTTCTTTTTCTTTTTTATTCCACCCTTTCATTAGTTTTCGCTAATATTATCTTCGATTCTTCGTCTATCTTAATAGCTCTCTCTCGATCGTCTACCTCAAGTAATTTTTATCTAAAATCGCCAAGATCCTTGCTCCATGTGGCTTACCACGTTCAAATTTATTTATGATCATAATATATGTGTTTTTCATTTTTTAAGATATAAAATGATTTACTGACTAGATAAGTACCCTGTCTAGTTCATATATACATCTTTCTATACAACAATAATAATTTACAAGTGCATCTACAGAATAGTATGCGTATTTCCAAGATTCTTTTTAGTTTAACCCAGGAATAGCTACATTAGTTTTAAGATGTTTTAACGTTTACTTCAACTCTATAAAAAAATATTTTGTATGCATTTACTTCAGCGTAATGGGAGTTCTTTTAACTGTTCGAACAAATTTGTGTACCATAGTCATAATAAGAATTTCTCACATTCTCAAGAAGAGAGCTCAGAGCCTCAGATCAACAATAAACCATAGACTCACCTAAGAAAATATCATATACGCAGTCAGCAACAGTAAAAGGAAGGACAAAATATAGTACAATAGAAAATGTGAAGTTCCACATCATATGAGTAAACTGTTTCAATAATATTACAGCAGCCATAACAGAGAATACATGCCAGATGCTCGTCCAACCCCAGCAATACATGAGCTAATCAAACCCCATTTTACATGGATAAACTAGTTTTTCTCATGGCATGTAACACAAACTAACTTAATTATTCATGTCCTTTTTTGTGCTTATATTTATATGGGACCAAATGTTGATGATATAATGCTTTGATCTCAGACTGAAGCATCACGAACCAAATCTACTTGACCGTACTTTTTTATCACATTTTTTGTAGAAGGTAATCCTGCAACAACTTCTTCTTCGATGCCACACTCATTTGTGCCTCTCCTGATCATGAAGTATCCATCCTGCCATCACATGAAACGACCCACATTCAGGAATTCATCAGTACAAATAAATCAAAAACTAAGATCACCATCAACAAAGAATAACATTCTAACTTCCTCATTATCTTTAGGCACTACTATTTGCTCCGCTTGTAATATTTGCCACGTATTCTTTAATCGCAATATAAAACTAAAAATTTGTAATAGCAAATGGTGGACGAAGTTCCCAATTTCAGTTTAAGTGACAAGGAACGTAAAATATCTCAAGGTGAAGGGTTCAATAGAAAACATACATCACCCCAGCTTCTATTCCACTGATTAGCTAAGAGCTGCATGAACAAACCAAAAGTAAGTGTATAATCCAACAATTACATCAAACTCAAGCCTTTAAGATCTCAAAGAGGCCCTTAATTACCCAATAATCCTCTCCATTGTCAGTAGTTCCCCAGCCAATCAGCTTAACAGCATGACCTCCCATCACATCACCTGTTATGTGACTATAAACTCCTGACTTATAAAGAGCAAAATCCTGAGACAAAGGGAAAAACAGCTCAACAATGAACACTTGGAGGGTGAGAAGAAAACTATAAGAATTGAAGAACAAAACTATAAGAATTGAATGACTGGCTAAAAAATCATATTTGCTGTCAATATATAAGTTGGATAACCAGCTCCCCTTATAAGGCCTTCAAATGGGATGATGGACCCAATTAATATTAAAAGCCAACAAAATAGATTTGGAATAAATAACAAGGAAATCTCAAGGGGCCTATACCTTAAAAATAATATATCAAAGGTGCAAAATATTTTTAATGAGCAACAAGAATATGAATGAGCATCTTACAATTTCCGTTATAACTGAGGAGGTAGTTGATTGATGGTTTCTTTGGGGAACCCTTCATACACCTCAGTTTTATTTTTATTTATTTATTTATTTATTTTATTTTTGGTGGGGGTAAGGGAGTTATTTCCCCCTACCACCATACCCATTCCTTTTTCTGTTCCTCTGCATCAAACCAAGCACCCCCTAGGTAATAGGAATTTAGATTTCTCCTTTTACCTCATAGACGGTGAAAGAGACCTCAACAGGTCCATTCATGTAAACCTCAGCCATTATACTGTAAGGATCAGCACTAATTCCGTAAGCATTGACGCTGAAGTGCTTTGAATCCGGCCAGAGCAGGTTGTCTTTTTGGCATTTCTTCTCGCACTTGGGAGTAGGAAATGCAGGTTCGCATCCAGGATGTGAGCATCCAATATGATCGAAGTAAGGATCACACTGCCAAAAAATATCACATCAAGCTACATATATACAAAATACGAATGCACATTGATGATTGGCCAAAAAGCAACTCCTATTACTCATAACAGAAAACTACCTCCGCCGTCACAACACCAGTATGGACAAAGTATTTCCAAGCTGAGATCGGGTACCCTCCATCACAACCATCACCACACATAAAGCCACAGCATGCTAAGAGATCATTCACCGAGAGAGTGATATTCTAGAAACAGGGAGTGAAAAATTAGGTCTACTTGTGATCTCAATTCTATTACTAATGTAACTTGTTGCATTAGGAAATGGAACCTCAAGGACAAACCATGCCAAGATGAATGCAGAATCGATCTGAGAGGACCTCAACAGCACCAAAAGCCCAACAAGAACCACAATGCCCCTAATCAATAGAAAACAAATCAGGTAGGATTTGCCAAATTTATTTATTCAAGTAAGAGGAGTTGTGAGACAAGAGAAGCAAGTTACCTGATCTTCAATTTGAAATATTTTTAGTCGAAGAGGCCAGGTAGAGGGGGGGGGGAATCAAAATAGTTAGCAAATCTCTTGAAGAAACATAAGCCGGAAGAGGCAAAACAACTGACCGAGAATGTCCGAAATTGTGCTGCATTGAGGCCAAGCTGTACGTGCATCAAATTTTTCTGGCAATTTTAGACCTTCTTTGTGAGTAACAACAGAAATTCCCTTCAAATCACCCTCAGGCATTGGTTTGACTCCAAGAAGGTGCTTAAATTGGCCAACCTGGGGATCACAGTAGCAATTTTCTCACGTAATATTCATGTATTATTTACTGCTCTTGGGTTGTATGAGGTAGAGAGTTAAAGTTGCATGTGGGCTTATTAGAATATGTGCAAAAGTCAAGTAATTATCTGCAGAAAGTTTCAATCAATAAACTTACTGTATAGTTGGCAAATCGAGGGTTCATAAAAGCTTTCCATCCTGCTTGAGCATTGTCGTTGATTGATTTAACAACGGATTCCTGCAGGTTTTTTACATGGACATGACTATATAGAATGAAGAGAAGAAAACAAACGTATCCTTTTTCATGTCTGAAAAAAAGCACCTGAAGGATCTTGCTATCAAGCTTTAGCTGAGGACCAGTTTTCCCTGCAATGACCTGTAGAATACATTTACTAACTGTAACTCCTTGCAAAAGTAAATATTACAGACCACAGCAAGCACGCATGAGTCAAACACTGATAAGCATGTTCATAAGCAAGCAGCAATACTTATATAGCATCTTTTCACGATTAAAGTGTAGAACAAATTTATTGGTGGTTGTTTGGATTGATAAGGATTTGTTTTTTTAAAATGCATCGGTCTCATTTTGAAGTGATTTCAAATCACTTACCCAAACCTAAAGGGATATCGACGATGTACTCGTGAAACAGTTAGGGTGGAGTTGCAGAAAAGTCGTCCCCATAGGTTCACAGATACTAGAGTTCACAGGTGATACTTTATTTTTGTTTCTTTTTTTATCTATAAAATTGAGGTCTAGGATTAGGATTGCTGAACACAGAATCAGAGCAAAAGCAAAGCAATCAACATATATAATTAGTCTGGATTATAGCCACCCGTTGACCACAAAGCATGTCGAACTGAATTGGATCGCAATGAAGTGAAGGAGAAAGCGGAGGAGGAAGGAAATTATGAGTACCTTAATCGCGACAAGTACAAGGACAACCAAGAACAAGCCGATCCTCGCCGTCGATGTTGCTGCCGCCATCCGACTCGTCTCTTCTGTGGTAATGTTGTGTTTGATTGGTAAAGAAAGGAAACTAAAGAGTATTAACCAAGATTCCCTTTATCTTTCGCGGGCACGCGTACCAATGAGCAATTAGCTAACATCGCACCAATAAATAAATAAATAAAATTACAGAGCTAGAGCCTAGAAGCAATGATCAGAAAATAAAAGGGACTGACTACCCATGGACGGTTAAATTGTCACCTCTTTAGTCACTTCTTAAACAAAATATAACTATTCGATTATCATTTAAAACCAGATATATACATATGAAGTTTTTATCATGATTTTTTTCTTGAAATTCAACTATCCGATTATTATTTAAAAATTATAGCAATATCTCATTAAAAATGAGCGTACAAAAAGATTTTGGAGGCCGTGAATAAATATAACATTCGGAGAGTATTTCTCATATCATTTACACAAACAGTCTAACGAGTTATCTCATAATCTATCATCTAGAAGATTATTTCAACAATTCGTTGTGGATGCTTATGCAATGATCAAATCTTGGAGGTTGAATTACATCAAAGTATATCAGAAGTAGTTACATTGTGAGATGTGTAAAGGTTTTAGCAAGGCAATACTAAGAGGAGAGAATGACCCGACTACACAAAGGAAGAGAGTCATATTGCCATCCACCTTTAATGGGGTTGCTCGGTATATGATACAAAATTATTAAAAGGTAATGACAATATGCAAATGGCAGGTTATTCTTATTCAATAATTTCGATAAAGAAAGTTTATGCATTTTCGATTGGTTTCAATTGACAATTGTAATTTTTTGTTTTAAAAAAGTCTTGCAAACACATGTATGTTGGAAAGAAATACGATGTTTTTCATATTTCTTAATGAAATAAATAATGCCCAAAAATTAAGCCATTACAATCACATGTGATGAGCTTCTTCCCATCTTCCATCAATAACATATATATAGAATTACTTATTTAAATATTTAGAATATACCAATCGTTCATTTTTATTAAATAACAATATGTTCACGTTTACATTATGGCACAATATAGTTTTATCTAATACTTCAATATTTTTCAGATGTCCAAAGTCACTAAGTATTGGAATTCCATATATTGGCTCGAATTAGATTTTAAAAATCCTAACATCTGTCTCGATGGAACTGGTAGCGGTTCGGTTGACCACTGGACGCTTGCCATGCGATAAGTTCAACTTTTCAGGCCGTTCTTCTTTTGTGATCCGATTCTCGATCCGTATTCGCCCGATATCAAGATGGACTACAATTCTCGTAAGCTTAATAGCACCAAAATAGACTCAATTTCCTGCAATTTACTAAAAAGCAATAAGCAGGAAGTGGCAAATTATCTCTGAAAAAAAAAACAAATAAAGTTAAATTTACTTAACAGGCTACATAATTACCACAAAATTGGCATGGAATTATCATTGAAATAGGGGGACATGCGAACCTTGTACTCTTGCATGCTCGAATATAATTTGTAGTATGCTTTGTTGGTATTTTTCTATGTTTGCTAGATTTAACCCCTTAAATAGGATGTCAATGAGTGGATTTTATCCGAACCGATCACTTATAGTTCATTAAATTTTAAAGCAGCGGTTCTGATTCTGATTCCGGTTCCATATCCGCTTTAGACTCGGACCGTTTAGATCCATAGTTTGATAATACGGTCCAATCCGATTCTAGTTATGGTTTCAGAACCAGAACCGATATTTATTTATTGATTCTGGTCCGAGTAAAACATGTATATTTACAAGCCTAATCTTAAATAGGTTTGTCAATAAGTTAGTTTTACCTATACCGATCCGAAATCACTCATAGCCCGTTAAATTCTAAAGCAACAATTTTGGTTACAGTTTGGTTCTGATCCGGTTTTGGTTTCAGACCCACTCAGATCCGGATCGTTTCAAACCCATAGTTGATGGTCCAGGTCTGATATTTAATGGGTCGATTCCATAATCAGAATCGGTACTTATTTATTGATTCTGATCCAAATAAAACCTACCCATTAACATCTCTATCATGAACAACCCGCTTTAGTTTCCCTCTTTTCAGCAATGTTGTTACCCTATGATCTTCATCAACTAAACCATGTTATTGTAGAGTATCATATGCAACCTTACTCTTCCCTTTGCAAAAGCATAATATTTTCTTATAAAAAATCATAATGCATAACGATTAAAAGCATGAAATATAACAACTTTATCTGTCCCTTCAAAAAAGCATAATACTTATAAAAATCATAATGCAACTTTACTATTCCCTTTGAAAAAACATAATAATGACTCGTATGAATTTGTATTGAGGAACCATTCCTCCGTGAGCGTAGATCTCATTAACGATCGAACCACGTAAAAGCACGGGTGTTCTTCTCGCTTTCTATAAATCTGCACATTCACATAGCTAGATTCATCATTGGCGCCTCTGGAACCACGAACAAGAAAGCTTCGCTTCCTCTACAACTAAATGGCGAGAACACGCACAACCGCCGCCCACGGCAACAACCGGTGAGGACAACCGGTGGTCACTCGTCACGGAAAAGGAGATCGCGGACGCCACGGCGCCCGCTCTCGAGGCAACATGGTAAACTCTTCCATACACCGGGACCGCGTCCCCAACGTGGGGAAGATGTCGACCTCAACGGACGAGCAAACAACTCATTCGTCCCGGAGGTCCTCGGCCGGCTGTGGCGAGTTCCTCCACGCCAATCTTGGCAATTCAAAAGCTTCTCAACCAGAGGACCAAAGGCGGGTCCTCTAGGGCCCCGATCAACACCACGGCCTCCCGAGGCCGGCTCCCCGTCCGGCTTGACCGGCGCTACCTTCGGCGTGATACCGAGAACGCGCGATCGCGCCCGACAGCGGAGCCGCTCCGCAGCCGAGCCGCCGACCTCATTCAGCCAGCTTCCCGCTGGCGAGCCGCCACCAACAATCGCCCTCGCCGTTCGCGCCGCCTCCACCTCGTCATGCCGACCGGTCGGTCGAGCGAAGGGAAGAAAGGCGAGTCGAACTCCCGGAGGGGCGATAGGCGTCGCTATCGATCCCCACCCTCCGAGAGGGATGGCAACGATCTCCGGGGTTCGACCGTGCGGAGAATCATCTCCCTTCTCCGGGGAGATCCTAGACACGCCCCCGCCACACGATGCACGGGCACCCAATATAGCGACCTCGATGGCCTCGGAGACCCTCCGACTTCCTTTTCGCCTACACCACCAACATGGCGATCGAGGAATGGAAGATTTTCACATGTGTAAAATCTTCCCGAGGTCTTGATCTCCAACGCACGGCGTTGGTTCACCTCGCTTCGCCGTAACAAAGATACTCTTGTTTCCGGGACCTCATGGATCGATTCAGTGGCGCTTCTATCGGAAGATGCCGCCCAGCAGACCTTCCTCCGACCTACTCACAATCCGCGAGGCGGACGAGACGATGTCAAACTTAGTCTCGAGGTTCATCAAAGAGTCGCTCAAAATTGACGACAAAGAACGATCTCTACATCATCAACGCGTTTGAACGGATCCGACCCGTAGCGAACAAAGAAATCACCAGGAGAAACCAAAGACGGCGAATAAGCTTTGGAACCGGTGGACAACTGTCGAGGAGCACGAGTCGGATCGGAAGCGGGAAATGGGACGAGTGTAAGTCCAGAAGAAAAAGCCGGACGATCAAGTCGAGGCGCGGATCGCAGCGCGCCGACCGAATCGAGAGGGCGGCTGGAGTCTCAGCTCGGACCTCGGCCCAACCTCGCCGTGAGCACCTCCCCGCTCAAATCAAGGCGGAAATATTCGAGCCCACGCCGAGCTCTTCCCAAGCCCGCCTATGAAAGGGGATCGAAGAGGTCCACCGACAGTATTGCGACTATCACCAAGGGTATGGTCATGATACCGAGGACCTGAAACACAGGCTCACGGATCGGCGAGCTCGTTAGGCGGGGCCTCAAAAGTACCTCGGACGAGCCGGTCCAGAAGAGCGAGGCCTTGAAGGAATGGGCGCGAACAGCGCGGGCCGACCCGGCGACCCAACCCGAAGGCGACGAGGGCGAAGGTCCCAACGCTATGGAGCGGTCTATGTTGTTCTGGATTGCCCCTCGGGACGAGGTCGTCCCAAGAACGATGCCCGGGCCGGCCCACAGAGCCAAGAACAAGCGACTCGGGATGGTGAGAACATAACGTTCTCGAGGAGACCCGTGCCCAAGATCATGCCGCACTCAGACGCCATCACCATACAGTGCGGTGGGCAACAAAACGCCCACCGGGTCTATATCGACATTGGGGCCTCCGTCGGCATCATCTTCCGTAGCTATGCGGATAAGCTTGAGGTCGGAGGCATTCGGTGCTTCGCGCCTCCCACGCTCACGAGCTTCACTCAAGCGATCCGGCCCGAGGGTCATTACCCTTCCGGTCACCGTAGGCGGGCTCCCGTGTCGGTCACCGGGGCCATCCGGTTCTTCTAGTCCGGAACTCCTCTCCGTACAACATTATCCCGGAGAGATTGGCAGACGCCACCAAGGCCGTCTGCTCGGTCTACCACCTCACCGTGAAGATTCCCACCCGGCTGGAGTGCTCAAGATCCAAGGACCAAGCGGCCAAAAAGAATGCCTCGGCTCTCAACTCAAGATGCGGCCTCGCCTGCATAGCATTACCGAGCCCGGAGGCCGACACCCGGGATGACCCGACCGAGGACTCTCGACTATCGACGACGATCCTCGAGGTCGCCTGTGTCGGCACCAGGGCCCAGCCGGACATCCGGCAAAGACGTCATACGACTTCGAGAGAATATAGGGGCGTGTTGCAGGATTGCAAAAAATCAAATCTTCTTTTCTCGTATTGACCTCGCTCGTGTATTCATCCACCGAATCCCAGAAAACAGCCGCAAGCTAGCGGCGTCGTCAACAAGTCCACCGGGAGGAGGTCCGCTCCGTATTGCGAGTCCCACGCCGGCATCATCATAGAGCCGACTAATGTCGGCTCGATGATGGCAAAATCCCGTAGTATCTCATGCATGAGGCGCACTTGAAGTCACCTTCATCCGAGATGCCTCGGTCTGGAAAGAATAATACAACCAAGCACTTAACAAAGTAAAATATCCACTCCACATACACCCCAAAACATCGCGACCGAGCACCGTGTCGAATATTTAGTCACTACTTGCGAGGCTCACGAGCGAAGGATTCAAACATCATCAACGCTTCACCTCGGTCGCACACCCAAGCGAATGGTCGACCGGTGACGAACCGCGATCGTGCAAGGATTGAAGAAAAGGCCGGACCGAGCTTTCGACGCCCTCGAGGAGAGCGAGCTCGCCTTCATAAACGGCCAAGTACAAGAGCCAGTCGCACGCCACTACAACAAAAGAGTAAAGGCCTCCGCGACCCAAGTAGGCGACCTCGTCCTACGGAATAATGAAGCAGTAGAGCCGAGCGCCTTAACAAGCTTGATCCGACATGGGAAGGACCTCACGGGACCTCGGCAGCGGGCCTATAAGTCATTTCACCGTCCGGCACTTATTCCCTAACCAGCACATAACTCATCTAAGGAGGTATTTTACATAGCTTTGATTTTAGATCATGACATGTTAGCCCTCCTATTGTTTTGATCGATATGCTATCTGTGTTACTTGTTTAATAAAACGTCTGTTTTTCTAATGAGTATTTCACTCGTTACGTCTTACATCTATGTGAACATCCATTCGGATATACCACATCTAAACCTTCACAAGGGACGCCTTACGAAGATGAAAATCCCACCAAGTAGGGTTTATTGCATTACCCATTAAGTTGGACGTCTACACGCAAAGCATCAGACACCCATTAAGTTGGACGCCTACATGCAAAGCATCAGACACCCATTAAGTTGACGCCTCACATGCAAAGCATACAGATTACCCATTAAGTTGGACGCCCACATACGCGACATCCGCACCGATCTCGCCAACTCATACCCTTTATTTGGGAAGATATGCACTCGTGCAAGTCTAAATGCATTAACGACTACAAACAAGTACCAAGCCATATACAAGACAACCGGGCTTTGAGCTCGTTTATACCCCTTTATTTGGGAAAATACGCACTCAGTGTATACAATATAAATACATTTATGACCAAAACGAAGTCCTAAGCTATGTTTGTACCTCTCGGGGAAAATATACACTTCAAACAGTCTCGAATACATTTATATCTACATACAAGGTCCTATACTATACATAGCCTCATTCGGGCTTAGGACTCCGCCTCCGCCGGACCTCGCCAAGCCGCACTAATTCTCACAAAATCTCCGTGCCGACGATGTATGCTCGAACAAACTCGTGCCTTCGACCCAATCGATAAGGCGAATCGCCATGCCATGCTCGGCTGGCTCGGAGGCATACGACCTTGTCACTCAGGTCACCCGCCTCGTGGACACCCGGTGGCGAAGGCGCAAATCTGGCATCCCGGGCGGGGGCGCACCGAGGTCACACCCGACCCCTGTAGCTTCTCACGACCGACAGGATCCCTCGATAATCCGCCCTGCGGGACCCATCAACCTCAAAGACTACGGCATGATCGAGCATGATCGGGTCGGCAGCCCGCTGTTCCTCGCCACCGCCGGGCATGCGACGTTCGGACGATGTCGCACATCTCCATAAACTTCACCACGGAGTTGACGCAGCTTTGAACTTCTGGCATTGAGCCTTCCTCATCCTCAAAGACCATGCCTCCGCCAAGAAGCTCTGGACTCGGTCGTCGGCCGGATATGGTAGTCCCACCAGCTGCGGACCGCCTCTCGTACTGCAGCATGCTCCTCCGACAACCAAGCGAGCTTCTCGCTTCAAGCTGCCTCGTGACCGCATCAAACGTCCGTGGATAGCGCCGGCGATATGTCCGCCACTGACTCCGCCTGCGCGACCTTCAACTTCAATCTGTTCTCGGCCGAGGCGGCCACCTCCGATCGCCTCGGTCAACTTCTTCTTCGGTTCGAAAGAAGACACCGAGCTCGCATCCATGGCGGCCAAAACTGGGTCACCGGCAGACCGACTCCTCAAATGCCCTCCTCGTCGCTTCTCGGCCAGGCAGCTCGGACCCCTTTCGCCAGCGGCAATTCATGGTCGAGTCCCAAGTATTGAGATGCAAAACAAGTTAAATGCAATTAACAAATAGATTTTAAAAATACTCAAACGAAATATGCAGAAAACATACACTTTTATCAATAAAAGCATATCGATAACATTAACAAAACATTTTACAATATCGACTTGACAGGAAATTCACGTTGCCGGCATCGTCTTCATATCGATGCAAAATGACACTATTTATCTGCAAAAGAATTAATAGTCTATCATACTCGAATCAGCCTTCACTGGAATCATATAGACTACATTTCACGATATCTGACTTCATAAATAATTCACGTTGCCGACATCTTCTTCATACCGATGCAAAATGATAAAATTTTATACAAGAATTTCATGTTGTGTGAAAGCATGAAAGCGATTAAAGAAAACATTTATTATTGAAGATTACAAAGACCATACCTTCATAGTCATCTACTGATTTCCCTGATCTTTTGTGCGCTGGTCGTCGTTTTTCATCAAAAATAAATCTGACACTCGGTCAGTATGACCACACTACACAGATAGCAATAAACAAGATCGTCTCTCAAGGAATTGACGAGAATTTCTCCAATTTTCCACCTGTAAAAATAAGTTTTCAGAAGTGACTAAACTATAAAAACTCGAAAATAAAAAGTACGAAGAGTTTCCAGATGTTTGATTGTAACAAATATGACGAAAGTATTTCGGTTCCAATTAATTCCACTCTAGATTAGATAATTCCGATCTTTGATGCAAATATAACTTTAATTCATGCAAACAAACCAGTTATGATCATCGAAGACGCTTCTGACGCAATCTTATTTCTCATTATTTTATCGGTAATTAGAAAGACGCTTCACTAACTATTTCTCTAATCGACTGACAACCGTAAGAGACGTTCTATAGATTTAATGAATCGACAGTTGTAAGAACTAGAGAAACTCGATTCAAAATCAATAAACTATAATGCAGGATTATCGAATTAAGACTGTTAAACTCTTGACTCTGATGAATCATTTTATCACTAATCAAATCTCAACCACAATTACGGATGTCCGATTCAATTGGCTACTAATGAATTCCGAAATACTAAATATTTGCAACTACCTAGCAGAGATGAAATAATTAATGACAATAAACACAGAAAATAACATATGCGTGCATAAATTAAATGATAAAACCGATTAGATCTCACGGAACGTGTCGCTAGAGCTTATTTAATATTCGTCGGAATGAAAGAGATTAGCTAGGACCCATAAATGAATTCAAGCTAAAAATCACAAGAGAAATAAGAAAACAAAGAAACAAATAAAGAAAAATAAAACTTTGGATTGGAAAACTGAAAAATCACGTCTAATACATATGGAAAAAGAGGATACGACTAATAGGATTCTCAATCTTATTTAAAGTCTAATTCTTATCTTATCCCATAAGGAAAATACTTAAAAATAAATAAAACCTAAAAACTAAAGGTCAAAGCCATAAAGCTTCATTCTTAGCCTAATAACTCGTGCATAGCATTCTTCAAGAAAATACGTCTGCTATTGATCACGTAAATCTCGCCTTTAGCTGTTCAGCACGTATTTGCATGTGGTATATGCCCATACTGATCAACTTCTATGCTACAGCTTCAGCTTCAGCTTCATATATCCAAGCTTCAAAACTCTTCCCAAAATGTTGTCAATTCTTCCATATTGATGACAAACTCTATAATAAACCATGAAATCATAAATTATCAATATAAGCACAATTAAATCCCCACTTAGAGCCAAAAATACCAATAATTATCCATATACTATGTGTGTAAAGTAAGCCCAATCATGCGCCATTCAAATTCATGCCAAATGGTGTATGTCTTCAACCAAAGAAAAATTGGAATTTTAGTGACTGCAAATAATTTGGTTTGTAGATTCTCACGATCCATGTCGTTGAATGGCTTATGTCATCTACGAAGGTGAAGATAAAATGAGGGTTTAAGTGATCGCTATGATTTTACTTTCGATTCTATTGAATCGTGATGTTTATGGAATTGTAGGAAGACGAATGATTGGGAGTAAATGTTATTTACTCTTTTAACCTTCAAAGCAATTTACAGGTAAATGCAAAATAGAGTTGTCTTCAAATTATTAAAAATTAAAACCATGTCCGTTGAATTAAACAATTCAGTGAATGGGATTAGTTTCTAGTTAGCAATTGAGGTGAGTTACTATAGGAATCCCATTCCTTTCAAATTGAAGATTCACATTTCAGTATAGGTAGAATAAATAATACAGTATAATATTTTCGAGCATTTATTATAAAAAAACAAAAGGATGGGAAAGAAAGCAATAAAAAATAAATGAAAAATGGGGAAGAAGCATCTTCTACGCCGAACAAAGAATGATGCCGTCAACACTCCTTCAGCTTTCAGTTTCTTTCTGGTCCACGAAGAAGGAAAAAGCAATAATAAAGTTGAGACTGAATTGGCAATTCAGGTCTAGACGCCGGAAATGGTATCGACGGAGGGATTGGTGCCAATCACAAGGGCCTTTCTGGCTTCTTACTACGACAAGTATCCTTTTAGTCCGCTATCCGCCGACCTTTCCCGTCTCTCGGACCAGATTTATGAGATGGCTACCGATCTTCTTAAGGAGTCCCCGCCTGCCCAAGGTCTTACTTTCTTTGATCCTCCTCAACTATCGTGACTCTCAATTTGTCTCATCAACTGTACTGTACTGCCCATGTTGAATCAGGAGAAAACTTACTGATTCAGGAAGCTGAAAGCGAACCTCCGCATAAAGTTGATGAAAACATGTGGAAAAACCGAGAACAGATTGAAGAAATCATTTTCTTGTTGGAAGTCCCTCAGTGGCCTAGAGCGGTGAGATACGAGTTCTCCCCCACACCCCCACCCCCACCCCCATGTTCTTTTTCAGCTCATGAATTTGCATCTTGCAGCTTCAGCAACAAGCAACTGTTGAGGATGAGGAACTTGCTTCTGTTCTTCCGAGACTTCAAGACAAGTTCAAATCTACTCTTAAGACCCTCGAAGGTTTCCAAGCCAGAAATTCGGATTTCGTATTCAACACAGGTATACCAAGTTGGAGATTGATCTGTTGTGCAGCATTTACATGCAGGAATGATTTGATTCAGCGATGTTCTTTCTTAGAAGCTGAAGCTCCTAACTGTTTCCAACCAAACAATGTCATTATTGTCACCAAAGTATTCTAAGAAGTCATTGGAAATCCTTTTTGAGGATATTGATCCATTATGTTGTTAATCACAGACAAGTGAACTTTATTGGTTGGCTTTCACTAAATAAAGTCAGAGTGGGTGTTTTGCTTGAATACCTTAACTGAGCTAGTTGTTGGGTAATCAACATTATCAGAAGTATATGATATATCAATGTTGTTGTTTGTGAGATTGAACTCATGACAATTTAGAGACTCATGATTATGCTAAGCATAAACAAGCAGTCAGTAGCAGTAATGTTGATCCGTGTGTTGAATGCAGTTATGACTTACATGCCACAAGATTTTAGGGGTACTCTAATCAGGCAGCAGAGAGAGCGCTCTGAGAGAAACAAACAGGCTGCAGTTGATGCTTTAATCAGCTCTGGTGGAAGCATACGTGATAAATATGCTCTGCTGTGGAAACAGCAGATGGAAAGGTGGGATTTTTTGTAGCGCCCATCTCTTAATTGGGACCCGAAAATGACTGATTTGATCTTAATTCTTGTTTATGCAGGAGGAGGCAGTTAGCTGATCTTGGTTCTGCAACTGGTGTTTATAAGACGCTGATGAAGTACTTGGTTGGAGTACCTGAAGTATGTCTCAATTCACTCAATGCATCCGCACAGTGTTGTTTATCCGTTTTTCTGGTGTTGAGTCCTAGTCACTCATGTTCTGTGATTTCCTCCTTTTGTATTTGTAGTTGATCTTTGCAAAGCATTTCTTTTGTTTTTCTTTTATTTTGTGTTATAGGTCTCACTGTGGTGTAAGTGTTGCAGGTTTTGATGGATTTTGTGAGGCAAATAAACGATGATCAAGGGTATACACTTGCATCTAATACATCTTTGAAAGACATTAAGTTCTTTAATTCTTTTATCACTGAGCCAATTATATCGAAGTTCAGTCGATCAAATAGCATTACATCCAATTCTTTTCTGAACTCATGTTACCACCAGGCCCATGGAGGAGCAGCGACAACGATATGGACCGCCTCTGTATAGTCTTACAAGAATGGTCCATAATATTAGACTGCTCCTTACTCTGCTTTGGGGGCGTCTTGAAACTAGAAAATTGTGAGCTTGCTAAGGTTCTTATACATTCAGTTTTTCAGCTTGTAACATGTTGAAAATGTGGTAATGTTTTTGTGGCATTTCTATAAATCTCAGGCAGAAACATCAAATTTCTATTTTGGAAGAAGCAGCTAACGTCTATACTTCTGAGTTCGAAACTTTTATCAAATTTATAGGGTACTGTGTATTCTTTCACCTGATCAGTCTATTGTTTGTATGCCCTAGTAATATTCATTTACTTAAATATGGTTTTGTGGTACTCTAGGAGAACTGAATTAGATCTCTCAGGTCTAACTTGAGATTAAATTTTTTTGGCAGTCAGATATTTGTTTTAATTTGATATTAACATTTTTTGGCACTCTGATATCTGTTTCACAGGGAAGTTTTCTCGAATTCCCCCTTTTTTATTACTGCAGAAGATGCTGGTGCATTAGCAGTCAGGTCTTCCCTGAAAATGTGCCATTGGTTGAATTTGTGCAAATCCTATTTTTTGGGGCATTGACAGATTTATGTATGCAGGAAAAATGATGACTACAAGGAAATAAGCGTTCCAGCAGGAGAAACTCATGAGGTATTTTTTCGAGCACATGCTCTAGATCTATAGCTCACCAAGCACTGGCCAAGTGCATCATATTATCTCATCTGCATAAGACATAGATTCAGATTTTCTTTGACTCTCTACAATTCAATTTGGAACTTCGCTACTGCATTACACCCTCTGGCATAAGAGCCCAATGTTGTTTTAGCCACCACTAGAAAATTATTTTTAGCAAAAATGACCAAAATACCCTTAAAAACGAGAGTGCTGCATGACTCGGTGGTAGCTGCACTGCATGAACGTGATGACTCGGAGAAATTAGGGTTTATTTATTTTTAATTAAGGGCACTTTTGTCCATTCACCCCAAAAATGTCTAAGAAACTATCTAAAATGGCTATTTTTCCATATTGTCACTGTGGAATAGTCTAATTAAATTACCATCTCTAATTAGTGAAATAATCCAGTGGAAATTAAAACCAAATTTATCTTGATACAACAATTAGTGCTTTTGCTGTCCTTTTTTGCCTGAATGGAGTTTTCTGTTTTTTTAGGTGACTTTAACAGTGGAGTCAATAAATTCATACATTGCTTGGGATTTCTCACTAGTGCAGGGCAAACTGAATCTGGTATTCTTCTTCAAACTTTTGCTAATTTTTAATTGTAACTCATTTTAGCATTTTTGTATACTGTGTTACATATCAAATGGGTTTCTTGGTATGGGTTTGTAGGTTCAACTTCATAATAAGTAGATGTTACAAAGTAAACCCAACTGTCAACAGCCATCAAATTCTACCTACATCAACTTAGTTGCAAGGCACATCCTAGCAAAATATAAGATAGTTACTATTCATACTTGGTTCAGAACCCAATAATACTATTGTAAGTAAAAACAAGCTAAAAAATGGGAAAACACCGACTCAAGCATTTCAATGAAAGAGATGTCTCAATATGCACCAGGAGAATATGGCATTTGACCGCACAAGCTCTGTTGCTCCATCCCTCAGCCTAAAAATGATCTAGATAGGGCGATAATTACCGCAGGAATTTATACTAAGTTTACAAACCATACTTTGAATATGTGACCTTTGGTCTTGTGTTCAACCTTGGGTCTGTCTTTGTGCGCCCATTGGGCTTGATCCTCGTGGATCTGACTTTTGAATGTCTATATACTTGTATTAGTATGAGCCCATACACATAATAGTCAAAATATTCAACAATTAGCATGAAAATAGTGCACTTATCAGAATGTATACCCATCTTAAGATGTAACAATGAATGGCTCATACTTCCAGTTTAGTAATTATTTTGTATTTTAGAAAGGTTCGGATTTTTTGTGCAATATATAACCTAGAAAGCTTGGGGATTGATAATAATTATTTAGAAATTGGAGGACCTTTATACAAAAAATATCCATGTTACTCCAACCATTGTCCATACCATTTGGAATCACAAAACTATGAGAATACATTTATTGAAGGGAAAATGTCGGTTTAGCCCTTTAACTATTTCACATGGTGCTTTTCACTCCGTTTTGAACTATTGCCATAAGAGTATCATACCATGTATAAAACTTTTGTACCTTTATTATCACAATGATGTGGGGCATTATATGTATGCTGGCTGGTGTCTCATACTACTTAATCTTAATAGTTGGAATATGAGAACCGTGAACTGGTTATCTGTGGTCATTTGATTTTAACTGCACAGAGCTTCATGCATAATATTCTGCATTATATAGAAAGATTGTCCACTATATCACTCTAATTGTAATTGAGAAACGACTAGGCTTTGCCTAGAGTCTTAGGCTGTGCCATATGGGGTGTCATAATATATTTTTTTTCCTTTTAATAATGTTCTGGCAGGACATTGGATTCAGTGTAGAATGCATTGATCTCTCTGGGAGAAAAACTGTAAGCTCTTGTCTTGTTGCAACTCAATTCTTAATTCTTATTATTCACCCTTTGTTTTGCATTTCATGTTAATTTCTTCATTGCTCCTTCTGTCTTCCTCCTTTCCTCCCTTAGTTCCAACTTGATTTTGACTTTGGTTTATGGTTTGGCCCTGGTTATTGCTGAACTCTAGTTGATCTTGCCTTATCGGCGTTATGAAGCTGATCAAGTGAGTCTTGCTCTCTTTTTTTAATAATTTCAAATACTGCTTTGTGGAAGTTTCAAAATATTTAACTTCATTGCAGGGTAACTTCTGCACATGCGTGTCCGGAGACTACAAGCTTATATGGGATAATTCATTTTCAACCTTTTTTAAAAAGGTTGGTAACATAATTACATCAAAACAAATTTTCCAGGTGCCAACTTATATTGTAGTTAGTACTTGTACCTGAATACAGTATGCTGAATAATAGTCTCTCATGCGAAATTGATTCAGTTCCTTACTTCATGTACATTATATGATGTCTTGTTGAAGCATATTAGGACACATGCTGCTAATAATAATTCAAAACATAACTAATTCCCAGCAGCTCAGAATGATGGTACCTATGATTAATACAAAACTGAATCTGTGGTCCATCACAATCTTTCACCACTTAGATCATAAAAACATTTCAGCATATCTATTGTTTGCTGTTTTCAAATTCTTTTCTTAAATAGCTCCATCATAATTTCTTAAATTAGGCCATCAACTTAACATAAGATTTACCGTTACTCTGTTGATCATAACATATACTTGCTTCAAAATGAAGCGAAATGTTCGGGGTGTATGATGTGTTTCTGACCATCTTCCCCCACCTCCTTTGAGCCTTCTATTGTGAGTCCTACCAGTTTTGGTGAATATGAAGTGGGTGATTGCATGCCCAATTAAACTTATTTATTTTTGGCTTGGGGTTGAGCAGGTCATAAAATACAGGGTGGACTGTATTCCTCCAGTTGTACCCGCTGCAGATCAGTAAATCACAAATGCTAGTTCTTTTCATCAATGTGTTTCTTTGTGGACCTGGACATGTACTTGCAAAAGTTGGACTGGTTTTACATATCAGTGGCCCACGAAGTTGTAATTTCACAGCTTTTATCTCTTTTATTCTTCTTCTTTCCAAACCTGATTTTGTATCAGTTATTTGACCCCCTTTGGTGTTCCAGATTTTTGCATATATCAAAAGATTGGTGACTGACATCTAAATAATATTACCTCAGACTACCAAAAGCTTGCACTATTTTTGGTGGTACGGATTCAAATAAGTCATAATGAATATAAAGCAAGTAGAGATAATAAATGGATAGTAAGATTAAAAGTGTTGGAATATGGAGTTTGAATGTACTGTACATCTAAGTTCGATTTCGGTAAGATAATTTTTTTTTGGTCTATTTTTTTGGTTCAGACGGAATCCTAATGGGCTTAGGGCTAGGGTTTGCTAGGGTTCGATTATTGTCGATTTAATGGTCGTTTATCTATGTAATCTGTATCCGAAAAAATCATAGTGAAACCTCTGGCTTGATATCGTCTCAGATGTAGTCGCTAGATGAACTGAATAAACAATTCTCGAATTCTTTATTTTCTATCGTGATTGTGGTGTGTGATTTTCGCAACAAAAATGTGGGTTATGAAAATAATAAATGAACATATTAATGGATAGTGAAAGTAAAATGTAGGTCATGTGTATTTTTTAATAAATAAGTGCTTAAATTAAGGATAAAACTTATGGAGTTGAGGTTTTCAAAAATAAATAATGCAAGTTTTGGTGGACCGTTCAAAAATGAATTAAATGTTAGCTTTTGGTTTATAGACGAAGTAAGTTATTTATTATGGAGATGTAATGTTATTTGTCATTATTGTGGAAGTGTATGGGTTAATACTTTGGGGCTTGTGAATAGGAAATGGGGGAAGGTGATGCAAGTCCCAATTGTTTGCAACTATGTTATGATGTATAGGAAGGGAAGGTAAATGTAAATGTGTAATGTTCCCCAAGTTTGTGAGCAGTAAAAGGAAGAGGAGTAGTGGACATACATTATAAGATGTTTGTAGAGAAATGAAAAGAGAATGCAGGGAGGTAGGTAGCTATTGAATGGAGGTGGGAAAGGGCCGCCACGCGGAAGCAGTGAGCAAGCAGAGATCCTTCCAGCCGAGTTTGAGGGCGCCATTGTCCTCCACCAAAGTGTAACCATCAGAAGGGAACATCCCTAGCAGGAGTGTAGCTTGGGCGGCTGCGTTGCCTGCGAGAGATATACCCTTGAATCCAGACTGCTGAAGCTTCTCCCTCCAATTCTTGAACTTTACCTCACCGCTCCTTGATGGACCTCCCACACTCAACACATTCCTTATCTCCCTCGACAATAACTGTTGCTCCACAACATGCCTTTCCTCACTTTCTTCAGCATAACAAGCTCCCAGCGAATCAAACACTGCCGAGTAATAGTGGATTGCTTCCACGAACGTCCCCAGAAAGGTACCCGCATGACTCAGGTCTTGCTCCACCACCGTCACTACCTTGGGAGATAATCTGTCAACAAACATGCATACACATATACAAATCATAATTTTTTAAAATGAATCCTAAAGCAGTGACTAGATAGATACCTCTGCAAGAGGCCGAGAGTATTGGTGTCGGAGCCAGTGACATCGTAGAGCGAGTGCTGCAACCAGTGAACGGCAACAGCCTCCCTCTTGCTGATATTGAGCTTGTCAGGGTTGAGGTTGCCAACTTTGTCGGCGAGGGGGCAAAACTTGAAGGGCAATCCCAATTTGTCGGCGAAATCGGAGAGACGCTTGCCGGTGGCCTGGAGGGCCTCAGTGGAATTTCCCAAGCCGGTGAGGCGGACGGAGGGAGGTCCACCTGGTCTGGACGCCAGTATGTGGAAGAGGCCCGGCCACTGCAGGCCCTGCATTATGTCCAGGTCTATTATGTGCACTCTATCTTCCCTCTCGAAAGCCTCCTGAATGGCCTGGTTGGCTGTGAAGTGCGAGAATTTGACGAAGGGGCTGAACCCATTGAACACTTGGAACGACGACGCCAGCTTCTGCCCGTGCGGCACCGTCGGCAACGCTGCGTATATTCCCAAGCAGGAGCTCACTATTCTGGCGGACATTGCCTCCGAGAAGTAGGCCGCCACGCGCTGGGCGGACGTCCCGAACGGAGTGGCCACTTGGGAGATCTCCAGCAGCATCCTGTTCGCCTCCTCCAGATTGTCCCCTGATACTGCCTCCGCGCATTGCAGTAATAGAGTCAGGAGGTGGAGCCCTTGCTCATCTTTCTGCTGCTGCCGCATTTCCTGTTTCCGCTCCCTTATGGTTTCCAAGGCGGTTGAGGGGGAAGTCGATGGGCTCTTCTGCTGCTGCTGCTCTTGTGGCTGGCTCTCCGGCTGGGGAGCCACGTCGACTGTCAGAGGAATATTATTGATATTGTTCTGAAGGAAGTGCGTGTTAGCGGAGGACCAGTCATTCAAGGGGTCGGAACTAAACCCCTGGCTAAGCAATAAGTTGTTGTTGTTGTTGAGCGGCGGTGGCGGCAGTGATCCCTTTCTCCTCCTGTCGTCAGGGGCAGGAGTGAGAGAGCGGAGCCTCTGCTCGAGAAGTGCGGCGAGGTTGGGGTTGCAAGGGTGGATGATCTCTGACGTTTAGGATGAGGTGAGGGATTGAGACGTGGTTAGAGGAGTGGATGAGATCTCTGATGATGCCGTCGATCCATGCTGTGGTTTCCTCCATGGGAGGCTGCAGGTTTCTGTCCGGAGGGAATAGCGGCAGACCGGAGAATACACACACCGAAGGCTCGCTTTGTTGGTACTCTACCAAATTGCTCGAAAAGCCTGCCCCAGATCCCGACTTCATTAATATAGTGTTGGCCATCGTCGTGCTAGTGGAGTAGTTGGGTATTGGATTAGGAGGAGCAGCATTGACCACCGCTGACGACGAATAATCACTATTCCCTGTCCGCCGAGAAATTAACCTAACGCCGTTGCTGCTGCCGTGGAACTCCATCTCCGACGCCACCCTCTTTCTCACCAACTTGCCTTGAACAGAAGAACTCATTACGGCCACCTCTTCGCCGCCGTAGCTGTCACCCTCGCCCACTTGACCAAATGCTTTTGCCGCCATAGCTTTTTCTCAACTCTTGCTTCCTCTACTTGATTCACTTTACATCTCTCTATCTATATCAACATGGAAGAGGCTTAATGATTATATATGAATTTGATTGATGATGGACGATGGTCTGCGTTGAGATGATCCAAGAAGATAGAGGCGCAAAAGGTTCAGACACCAACATTGGGATTCTGTGCCCCTCTCTCTCTCTCACACACAAGCAAGCGCATATAAGCACGCACACTCAAACACAACATGTAGATACAAGCAGACAACTATTAAACCCAACACAACCTTCTAGGGCTCGCATAATATATATATGACGGAGATAAAAATAATGCCGGTGCACATTTTTTAATCAGAATTATAATTCTGGCAATTTCAAAAACGAGCCTTTCCTGCTGAAGAAATTAGAAATAAAATGGCGAAATAGTTTTGAACCTGATGAGGTTTTGATGGTGGTGGGGATGAAATGACGGACGATTTGATGATTTGAATCCTTTTAGGTTTTTCTGTCTTGGAGCTTTTGACTTTGTGTGGGAACCTTCCAATTTTGCTTTTGCCATTTTCGATAATCCTCGAACGCCTGAGACATCGAGCTCGCCGATTTTCTTTCTCTCTTTTGATTTCCTAAAAAAAGCAGCTTATCTCCGTATTACTGTTCCTCTCTCACACGATAAATAAATTTAATATATACTTAACTAAAAATTTTAGGGTGAATTGATGTTTTAACATTTTTGCAACAACGTCACATTTAAAATATGACAAATTTGTATATAATGTATCAATATTTTTATAATACTATAATAACATTTAAATGAGCAAATGTATGTATAACGTTTCAATATTTTAATAATTATATTACAATGTGTAAAACTTGACAAATATATACATAATGTGTAAACATTTTGCAGTATTATCTCGAGCCCATAATTTTGGCACCAAAAATCTAACGTGTAGTCTGGATTTCTTGTGTTTGGTATAGCTTATAAGTTTTTAAAACAAATTTATAAAACGTTGTAAAATGTTTTCAAAATATCAAAATGTTTCCTAAATGTCAACATAAATTTGTGAAAATAAACTCAAACAAACATATATAGCTCCCTAAAATAAGTTGGTCAATCATAACTTATTTTTTCATAAACTTATAAGCAACCATGAATTTACCAAAATAACCTTATTATAATTCGCTATTTCTTACATATACACTATCAACTTCAAATCTTGTCAATTTTATCTCTCTAACGCACGATTTTTTCTCTATCTTATAAGATCAATTATCCAAACACTTTAACAACTTATAAGCACTTGAGATATTACCTCTTATAAGCTCTTGAAACATCTTATAAGCTCTCTAAAATAAGCTTAGCCAAACACCCCCTTAGTCTTAATTCACAACTAATAAATTCCGTGAGTGTGAATTTAGACAAAGATGTATAAATGATTGAATTAATTGGGAGAAGGGTGAAAAAATGGTATAGTCATATCGAAGGTTCAAATCTATCTTTTGGAAGTTTAGGCATATCAATATTGAGAGGGAGTGGACGTCGTGCAGCTCCCGAAGAAACAAAAAAGAAAAGATGAAAAAGAAATAAAACTAAATTGAACTCGACAGTATAATTAGGATTTATCATATCTAGGTTATAACCTAAATATCATTAGTTTGAATGATATCTAGGATTTATATAGGTATATAAATGGAAAAGAAACCCTAGGCGGACAGTGCATGGTTGGTGATTATGTCAAATAATATGTAAAATGATTGGTGATTAATGGGAAGTAAAAAGAAGTAATAATAGTTTCTTTGGTAACATGAAAAGAATCAGGTGTCAGTGTCGACAGCATGTCCAAAGAGAGTACATAGTAACATCATCAGCCACAGCCCACATGCCGATTTGAACATCCAAACAAAAATGTGGAATTAATTAGTCGAATAATGCATATATATGTGAGTAATAATGTAATTAGTGATAATGAAATTAGTGAAGTAACGTGACAAGCAGAAGAAGATAGTGGTACATTTGTGATGGGAGAAGAGAAGAATACGCAACGTAGCGTTTGACATTTTGCTTTCGACGGCATCATCGCTTACAACCTTTTTTCCTTTTTGGTTTTATTTATTTGGTCCTTTCTTGCCCTTTTTGTCACTGTTTGACTCTTTTTACATCTACTATGCTATCTTAATTAATTAATCAACCAACTGCATTGCACCCCTATAGGCTATAGCTATAAGCCTAGCTATATCTATGCACCATGTTGTACTACTTTTTTGCGTTTCATCTATATAACTTCATTCATTGTTACTACTATATATTATTGCACTGTAGCTATAGCTTTTCGGGAAAAAAAATAAGCATTGTACGTCTGAGAACACTAAATTGGCACAGTCTTCATGGAAAAAGCTACCGAGGTTGCTCAGGTTTTGGATCCAATTTCCAGACTTATTTTTTATGCGCAAAAGTTAAACTTCTTTATACGATCAGTCTTGGTCTTATTATTGCTGCATGCCAGACACACCAACTATGTACAATGCCTTGTATTTTCATGGATCGGTATATATCTCTCAACCAAAATACGGTATATAATAATTATGGTTAAATGTAATTCCTCCATTCCCTACATTTTTTTTGCTAAAATTTTTGAGCATGAGTTTTAATTAATAAAAAAATATTGAATGTATTATGAATAGATTAAGAGTCTTATATTAATGTAGTAATAAATTATTTAATGATGGGTCATAAACGGTAAAAAATATAACTAAATAATGTTATTGGGGATAAGAAAGAGAGATGTTAGTAGGTCATGAGTAATAAATATGTAAGTAAAAGGGTATTATTGAGATAATAAATAGAAACTATTTTGTTGGGTAGTTTTTATAAATAGAGTATGAAGAAGTTTGAGGGATGTACCAAAAAGGAACACATATGTTAATGTGAGAACTCGTGCACGTTGCATTGAATATATAAAATTATTGCATTATGATGCATTGTATTGAACTTATAAAATTGTTATAATTGATCTAGTGCAGTAACTTTATATGTTCAGTGCAACAACTTTATACGTTTAATTCAATGTAGGTATATTCTCACAATAAATATGTTCTCAATATAACCCTCATATATATATATAAGGAGTGGTTATCGTGTGGATATTCCTTATAATGTAAACATGATGACAAATATCAATCCATGACAAATCAATATAGACGTTTTAGATTCAATGCATAAATACCCAGTTATATGCATAAATGTGCACATAACTAATCCAGATGTACACTTAAAAATAATAATTAGATTTTCAAATCTAATGGACATGATTTGTTCTTATTTAAATATATTAAGGATCTGTATGTACATGAATCAATTCATATATATATATATATATATATATATATATATATATATGAAGTTGATCAAATGAAACTACATCTTTTTTGAATCGCGAACTATGCATATGACTTGTAAAGATGATGCAGAATGATATAAAGTTGTGCACAATGAAAACTTTCTAAAATTGTTTTGTAGTGCAACGGTTTTACAAATTTTCGTTGTGCGATCTTTATGATTTTGTTCATCAATTTTTTAGTCATTTGTGCATAATTCTAAAAAATGAGTTTTCATTGGATCAAACCTATATATACACACATATATATATATATACATAATAGTTACAGAACTAAACGATTATCATTAAAATATAAAAATAATAAATAAATTATAATTAATCTTAACTATTAAATTATAAAAAATAAATTAATTATATTAATTCTTAATTCTAAAAAAAAGTTAAAGTTCTCCTTAATTCATTGTTTGTACAAGGCTCGAGTTTTGATACATTTTGATGAAAGAATAAAAAACCTTGCGCATGTGCAATTCTAATTGGCAGGTATGAACCAATGGAGGCAGCTAGCTGCAGGATTTTTACCACAATAGCAAAATTGCAGAATAAAACACATCCATCAAAACAAACACGCAATAGCAGCCACTTTCTATTTATTCTCCTATTTTATATTTCCTCCGTCCACGAAAAATATTATATATTTGATCGATATATATTTTAAGAAAATAATTGGATTATGTTTTTTGAATGGATAAAATAGAAACTTTAATAGTAAAATAGAAGGAAATAAAGTAGGATGGTGTACTAATATGTAACGTCAAATTTTTTATGAACGTCCAAAATAAATTATGAGATACATTTTGTAGACGGAGGGAGTATAACTCTTCTCAATCCCAACTGGCAACTGCAGTTAATTTGCTGTCGAATTCCCATATAGTGTACATGTGTGTGGCAGAGATTGCAACGTAAATACATACATGATCCGGTCGATTAATCGACTTAAAAGGTGTTTAATGAACTTATAAACTTTCCAAAACAACTTATAAACCGTTCTTTAACTAAATTTAGCCAAACACCCTTATATATATATATATATATATATATATATATATATATATTATTAATTAATTATTGGCAGTCATGACAAAAAGACATACAAAAATTCTCCACCCACTTTCGAACCCTACTATCCAAATCAAATAACATCACTCTATCAGCAGTTATCTTCCGGTCTATGACCAAATAAATATCATCAACTTTGTATTGTATATTAAGGGACGTTTATTTTTCATGATTGATATGATACATAATTGAGTATTTTTATCTTCATTATTAGGAATTCTCCAATCATATATTTTCAATCGGATATGAATTAAATTAAATTAGCTCAAATGATAGAAATTATTGAAAGTCTTGTGATATCCTAAAATTTCAATCCATATTGTTTAATTAACTTATATAATTTTTATTTATCTAAACAAACGTTCCATGATGGAAATGTGTTGATCACTGATCAGCTTGACATTAGCCCCATTCAGAATCCTGGCCCATCCAGCGAACAAAATAAAAAAACTTGCTTATTTGAAAATTGAAAGTTGAGTAATCTTTGTGCAATTCCTAAAAAGTACATTTTATAATACAATTATAAAAACACACAAACTCAATCCTTTTTTCCTTATGAACTCTTTGAGCAAATTTTATGTAGTTTGTTGTTGGATTCCGTTACCACTGAAACACTAAATTTTGACATACTGATTAATTAAATAAAAACACAACAACCCTTGTGGACTGACAATTAGATCACCAATAAACATCATCTGATGTTGTTGTAACAATTCAGATTTAAGATTTATATAATATATAAAATAAATGTAGTCAGCCAAATTAATATCTTCGTCTTGTCACCCATATCGCCCTTCGTTTGATTTAACGCACTAATATAGGTTGCTGTTACTATATAGATATAATTATGTTATTATAATTATAAATTGAGCAACAATATATGATAATGTGACTTTATTATAGTTACCAACATGTATCCTAATATATATACTTGATGTTGCAGTACCCAGTCATTAAAATTAAATTAACAAAATATACAATAACTGATTTTTTGAATTTTGTTATGTAAATGACTTATATGCAGCATAACTTTCTCTATTTCGCTTTCAATTTCACAAGCTTTTAACATATTTTGAAAAGTTAACTATTAATTAATTCATTCATTCATTAGTAATCTTCTCTATTTTAAAAACTGAAGTGTTCGCAATTAATTTTATTACCAAATTAACTTATAATTATTTTAATATCTTTTATTTAAACAAATAATTGATCAATTATAAAAAGTAGTTCCACTATTATCTTGAAATTCACAAACATCCTTTTGCAACGTAACAATACTGTAATTTTCAAAATAAATAATAATATATATAACACTATCTTTTTTATAATAGTGACATTATATCCTATTAATAAATTTTCAACATACTAGGATTACAAAATATGAAAATCGAAATGTCAAAATAAGAAAATAAGGAAGAAAAAAGGGCATTAAAAGAATTTGCAAATACCCCCTAAAATACTGAGCAAAATTCAATTTTTTTCTTTTAAATACATTTATATTTCCCTCTCGAGTAACGGGCAATTAACATTTGTTAACTAAAATGGACAAATGATACGCTATGAAGGTTTTTGAGTTTTACTGAATACTTCAAAGATGTATTTGCACATTATACCATAATATATTAATGTGAATAAGAGAACAAATAAATATTATTATTCATAAATGTTAATGTATGTCTTTATATGTGAAAGAAAAAATCATCATTATTCTATTATTTATAAATTGAATTTGTTAGTAGATCTTAATTAATGGATATTCACACTTGATTTTTCAAACATATTAATATTTTTTTATGCATATGAATTCAAACTAACCGTTTAAAATTCCAACTCCGTTTTTGAAAATATGACTGTTGGACTTTTTCATCTTGCGCTTGATCTTGTAATACATAAAGTAATTTATCAGCAGATCCGTCTCTTCTTTATCAGCGTTGGTCTTCGACATTCAGTTGAGTCAATTAATGCTTGTTCGCGTGTTGAGTCCCTCGAACTTTTTCTGACTTCATCTTCAAATAATCCGATCCATGATAGGGTTGCGATTGACTCTAGATCTATTGAGTGAGCATCTGAGTTATTCATGTCTCTGATCTTTTGATGTTTGTCTGACTCATATCGTTTGATGCCGCAATGAACATCAATTCCTCTAAGAATCAGGCTTCTTGAATCATTTCATTTAACTAAGTTTGTTTGACGACAGATCTTTCAATATATATTGAGTTATTTCTTTTGATGGTTTAGCTAATATAGTTTTAAGCACGTTGTTTGTTGCTCATGACTTTGTTGATTCGATCTTGCTATTTCAGATTTTAAAACTCATCTCTACGGTTAATGAGTAAACTGGTTCTTATCTGACTTGGTTTCTGACTGAACGTCTTCAACTGCAATTCTTCTTCGAATAAATGACATGTCTAAGCTAAGTATAACTTCGTTGTAGATAAGCGGACTAACAAACAAGTATCAATTTTATCATAAAAAATCTATCTTTCATATATTTCAGTTAGGTTTTGAGATATAATCAAAATATTATTTCGATCCAAATTCTCAACACGATCACCAACAAACTTGAGAAAATTTTAATTGTAAACAATTGAAAAAATTATGTACGTTATAGAAGTAGGGTTGAAATTGTAAATTGGATGAAAATTCGTACTTTAAATAATTATAATCCCAATAACGAATTATTTAATATGTAAAAACTTTAAATGGCCATGCACTGCTCATTTTATCTTCATTTCATACATATCAGATATACGTATCTTATATAAAATAAATTATATTTTCATTAATTTTCATTTAAGATACATATACATATTTTATCTTAAATTAAATATGCATAAATAGGAAAAAAATGTGTTTAATACAATGAATGAGAAAAAAATTAAAATATATATCCACATATACAAAAATAAAATAACTGGCAATTTTTTATAATATAATAACAGCCATTTTTCAATATTAACTCGATTTTTTTAAATAGTACTAACTTTATGTTTTTATATAGAGCTATTTAATAATTTTGTACTTTAGATGCTAATTATATATATAAAAAAATAATGAAATTTAAGGGAACTAGAAGGCTGCTTCTCCCGAAAGGGATCCAAGAACATTGCGGCAGACGCCTGAACTAAGGTATTCGTTCTATCCATATCTTCTATTCCATCACGCGTGTGTCTGGTGATTAGTTGTGATATCGTTATCGCACTGTATTCTTCGAACTGATTAAAGCTTCAAACAATCAGTGGGTGTTTTATTGGAAGAATTTTCAATTTCTTAGTCGCGATATTGGGCGTTGAGAAAAGGCGTCATATCATGTCCATTATGTAAATGGCAATAATAAGCTGCCTACTAATTCATAACATACCAGGAGGAGTTAGATTTCTGCAACAAATTCACTATACTATCTGGTAGCTAATTCTGAATGAAGTCATATAAGTTGATTTCGTGTAACTTCTTTCTGCAGCTATGTCGGTGGTCTCAGTTACACTTTCAAATTGCAACATGCTTATCTTAGGACTTAGTGCTTTCAATTAAGTCTTTGGTAATGCAAATCTGATTTTTTTTTCTTAGTTGACTTGTTGCTGCAACTTGGCTGAGATAAAATTGTTGCGACCTGAATTCCTAAAAGCAATGCAACATATGGATCTGTTAGCATTTTGAGAGGGATCATGCTTAAGAATGAAAAGAAGAGCTGTGCAAATTGGAGCTGCTTTGCACTCAATTTGTTTAGGGAAGAGATTCCTAAACCCATCGACATCAAGGGCTTTCAGTAACAAAATTATAAAGTCGCCCACCCTTTTGTCTGTTGACATTGTGGATTCATGGTCCTCTGCTTCCAAGCTGTCCGAACAACCATGTATTAAAAAATGGTGTAAGTACTCATCTTCTTGTGAGTGCGAATAGATGTGTTTTCTCTCTCTTTCGAGATATATATCTCTGTGTGCTCTGCCAGTTCTTTTCCCTTTCGTGTACTCTTGGCATGGTTCATGTGAATATGTATTGAATGTCTATTGCATCACTGGATACTTCGCTTTTACTTTGGGACGCTTTAAGAAGTTTCAGTATTGAAGTTTTCGTCCAGTATACAGTCCTCACAAGTTCTCCATGATTTTCAGTTGAAGTTATAGCTTTTCGGTTAAATACTTTTCCTGCTTGATCATCTCTGTTGAATCTGAAACCTTGTTTTAAGCTAAGGTGTAGGATAGATTGGATCTTTTCCTGTTTCTGTTGTATTATTGTTTCTTGGAGAACATAATATGAAGGAATAAATCCACTGTAATTGGTTTGTGACAGCAAAGAACCAGACTGCGAAAATAATAGATGGGGTAGCAATTGCTGAGGGGATAAGATCCAGAATAGCTTCTGAAGTAAGCCGAATGAAGGAATCGATTGGACAAGTTCCCAGCTTGGCTGTCATATTGGTGGGTCAACGAAGAGATTCTCAGACATATGTGCGCAAAAAAATAATTGCTAGTGAAGAGGTTGGCATCGAGTTTAAGATGACATCCCTTCCTGAAGATTGTACTGAATGTGAAGTTTGCGATGCTTTGTGTAGATATAATGAGGATCCATCAATTCATGGTATTCTTTTGCAGCTTCCCTTGCCACAGGTGATTTGCCTGTCTTTAATTATTCTATTTAGACGAAATAATGTGCATGAAATGATGAAATTCTCAACAGACTTGTCTAATTGATCCCTTCTACTCCTTTAAAATGCTCGTCTTACCTTTTCCAAAATACCACTAAGACCCAATTGATCTTCAGTTTCCCGTTTGAGCTAAGTTGATGAATTAGACTGCAAGACTGAAATGATCAATTATACATTGTACTGCTGTATCTGATATATTGTTTCTAGGCTGTTTAGGCTTTGGATGCGTCTTGCATTCTGAAGGTTGTGTTGGTTTTAAATAAGGTGCTGATAGATTAACTTGAACAGCATTTGGATGAAGCCAAAATACTGAGTTTCATAAGGCTCGAGAAAGATGTTGATGGTTTTCATCCTCTTAATATTGGACATTTGGCCATGCAAGGAATGGAGCCACTATTTATTCCTTGTACCCCAAAGGGTTGTATTGAGTTGCTTCTGCAGTCTGGTGTGGAGATCATGGGGAAGACGGCTGTGGTGATCGGTAGGAGCAACATAGTTGGATTACCTACGTCCTTGTTGCTGCAGGTAAGATCCACTTTTCCTCCTGTCAGCAATCACTATTTTCTTAAACACAATATTATCCGTTTACTATTTATTGGTCAGAGGCACCACGCAACTGTGACTGTTCTTGATGCATTAACGAAGAACCCAGAAAAGATAGCCTGTGAAGCTGATATTTTAGTGACGGCTGCTGGAGTGCCTGATTTGGTCCGTGGTAGTTGGTTAAAGCCCGGGGCAGTTGTTGTCGATGTTGGAACTAACCCCATTGAGGTGAGTGGCGGACCATAAATTTGATTGGCTAACAATGGTCGAGACAGACGTGCTCTTATTTGTTTTGCAGGATTGCACGAGCGAGCACGGTTATCGTCTAGCTGGAGATGTTTGCTTTGAGGAAGCAACGAGGGTAGCTTCTGCAATCACGCCTGTGCCCGGAGGAGTTGGACCTATGACTGTCGCTATGCTGCTTTGCAACACTCTTCAGGCGGCAAAACGTGCCCTCAACTTTACTTGCTAACGAATACCATCGGATAAGATGTCATTTTATTTCCTCAATAATTTGTTTATGAAACATTTCCTGGGATATTCGATTTCCGAGGTGGAAAGAATGTTCCTCACTCGAGTTGTATTCAACTGATAAGATACTTGATGCGCAATCTCATCAGTAGCTTGTGTGTCAGTGTGTATGTAAACATCTCATTAAATTTCTTACCTAGGTTATAATAAATTTCAATTATTAACATTTAAAGAGGTTAAATAATACTCCAAAATATAATCTCCAACGCTGGATTTGTTATTAAATAGACGGATCTGATCTCTTAGTAATAATAAAAGGGAATTTTGTGAATTTCAGGGATAACAAATGGCTTCTATATATATCTCATTTAGGGGGATATGCTAACAAGTAGATGCGTTTGATCTTTTAGTAATTGTAATAAAAATTAATTTTATGATTTTCAGTAAAGTACTTTTAATGTTTAATATAACAATAATGATAATAATAATAATAATAATAATAATAATAATAAAAAATAAATAAATAAAAGTAAAGAAAGGGGTAAAGTGTGACGATAAAATGAATTCTTAGATAGGACTTATGAGGAGCTATACGCGACAATTGAGAGTTAAGAGGCGAGTGCAAAGTGAGATCGGGCGCTGGGTTGTCTCTCCACATCTCTATCTGGGCATGTCTCAATTGAAGCGAATTCATATTGGAATTAGAATTTAGAGGAAGCATGAGACTCATATGAATAGGGGGAGAAATTTTGTTAAATTAGACTGGATTGCACATTGAAAGGTAAAGTGGAATTGAGAATGTGGGCAGTGGTGTGGTGAGATCTCCTCAGTCCCTAGAGAAAAGAGAGATTCCAATATGAAGGGTGGCGGTGGGGGTGGAGGCGTTTCATCGTCGTACGCCATTCCGGTTCCGGCCAAGAGAAGATGGAGAGGTTTGGTCATAGCGGTGCTCGGCTTAGTCTTTCTCTCAATGCTCGTACCTCTGGTCTTCTTGCTCGGCCTCCACAACGGTTTCCACTCCACTACCGGTATCCCTCTCACTTGTATTTACTTTTCCAGATTAGATCTGTTACACCTTCCCACTACTTGATATTCGACTTCCCAATCTAGTTACGATCTCTCATTGCCTTTGTTTGTGCTCCCTATCCATGCTCTCCTGCCAGCTTGTTTAATCATTATCACCATCGCATAACTCACAGTGGCCGTGATTCGTGTTTTTGCGTTCCTAGTTTTGTTAATAAATTACTCTACGCTTTTGCTGCTGTTTTCAGATTTCAATTTCTGTAATGTGGATGTCGATTTGGATGTGCAACTCCTTTTTTCTTCTGATTTGTTTCAAAATTGCAGGTTATGGCACTGACCACCGCAACTCAGCCCCAGTAAGAACTTCTTTTTGCCCCTTTAATGACTAATCAACTGGAACTGATTTCTTTGTTTTCTCCTTTGGATGCTATCAGACTCATATAAGAGTTTACGACCAACAGAATCCTGCTGATACAACAAAATCCAAGGTATATCTGGTTACTGATCCTGACTTTGTAACTGCTAGCTTCAACCATTTACATGTCGGAATCATTCTTAGTCGATGCATTTGCAAACTATATATATATATATATATATAGAGAGAGAGAGAGAGAGAGAGAGAGAGAGCCATTCGTTGATCCTGAATCGCCTCGTTTAAGCAGCACGAGTTGCACCACCATCACCAATAGCGGGATAGGCAACTGAAGAGAAAGAAAGCAACAACATAGCATCATATATAAGTGCAGGAAATTGGGGTTGGTTATTGTGAAAACCTTTATTATCGTTCAACGTGAGAACAACAAATGCATTCGCTGTGAAAGTTGATGTATGTGGCAGGAAAGTTACTATACCAAAAAACAAATTGAAATTTTTGCCTCTCGTGGGATTTTAACCCAGGTGATGTATTCATCCCGCGTAACTCGTAAGCGATGCATTCACTATAGATCTTCACGATCAAAGTGCTGAAAATGATTCTCACGTTCCCACTTTAAAAAATGTTCTTTTGTATGTATGTATGTATTCGATGCTGTCTTCTTTTCAGTCGGCACAAGTTTGCACATATTCCCAAACGTCAGATAATCTTGTTATGCCTCTCTGTATATGCCATCCTGCTTGAGACATCTTGAACTTCATTCCTACCTTCTTAGTTCATTTTTCTATTATTTGTTATTTTTTTAATAGGTAGATGAATCAAAACATGTGGATACCATCATAAGAAGATTCACTCCAACTCTTCCAAAGGTTAGCTCCTATGTTTCTTGATTGTTTGGAATTCAATCATTCATAGCTCTTGATGCTTGCATTATTATATTCTTTAGATTTCAGTAGAAACAACATCACTACCAGATGCCCTGGGTAGTAAGTGTAGTATTTTTCTGGAGTTTAAATTAGGCCCTTCCGCCCTTACAAACATGTGATAAAGATTTGAGGTCTGTTCATATATGAGGAAAAACAAACAATAAACTAATAACTGAAGAACTTAAAACATCTATCTGAGCTCCATGCATGCGAAATGTATCCGAGTATGTACCTCTTACAGATCTTTATAGTTAGGTTATGTTCTTACAACAAGACTTAAAACATTGAACGGAGCATTAAGCATGCAAAGATACTCCTACATGTTTGTGCCTGTTATATATGTATTTATACAGTTCCAGTATGCTTTAACACCAGAACTCTCGGTTGATGTGTTTACCCTAGTTTATGCTGAGGCTTCTTGAACCGTGTTTGTCAATGAATTTAGAAGGAGGAAAAACAACAAGAGATGAAGCAGTAAAATACAGTAGTTCATGTTTCTGGTAGTCACTGCAAAGCTCTTAAACTGAATGAATATATATATATATATATATATAGGGAGGGTTAACGTGAGAACTAGGGGTGAGCATTCGGACCGAACCTTTTAAAAAAAAAAACCAAACCGAACCATTTTATATATCTAAACCGAACCGAAACCGAACCGGTTTTAATCGAAATTAAATTATAATTAATATAAATATTATAATATTTAAAATGGTTAGTATTATATATATATAATATTAATCAATTTAAATATTAATAATATAAATAACATATATATATAATCTATATATACATAAAACAAAAAAAAATTGGGCGGTTTGGTTTGAAAACCGAATTTTTTCCCCCACACCAAAACCGAACCGAATTAATTTTGGTTTCAAAATTTTGAAACCGAATCAAACCATTTTACTGTACAAACCGAACCAAACCGCTAATTTCGGTTAGGTTCGATTCGCCCCTAGTGAGAACCATTTTTATCGTGAGAACGTGAGAACCAAGAAATGATGAATTCACTGTAAAAGTTGATGAATGTTCGGAAAGTTATTGACTAAAAAAAATAGAATTTTTGTCCCTCATGAGATTCAAACCATGGTGAAAAATTTTGAATTTTTAAATTCAATAACTTTCCCCGCGGATTCATCAGTTTTATACCGAATTCATTTGGTTCTTAGTTTTTAGGATAAAAATGATTCTCATTTGAACCTAACTATCTCTCTAAATAGTAAATATATATATATAAGAGTGAGTTATTATAAAAACCTTTGTTATCCTACAAATATGAGAACAATGCATTCTCCTTGAAAATTATTACACTAAACAAAAATATTTGAATTTTCGCTCCTCATGGGATTCGAACCCGGGTGGCTCCTTATGGGATTCGAACCCGGGTGGTGCACAATGCACTCATCGAGCAAAGTGATGCATCACCATAGATCTTCACAATCTAATGGCTGAAAATGGTTATCACCTTCTCACTTTAAATAAAGTTTTTATTTGAACCTACTCCTATATATATATGTGTGTGTGCATAAGACGTTGAAGATGATGCACAAAGCGGTATATTGGTTATTAGGCATCAACTTTATACGTTTGGCATCTCTATAGGACCTGACATTCTGACTTGGAGACTAAGACCTTAGAACTTCTAAAAAAGTGGTTCACAAAGGTTTCTACTTGTTTATATCAATGATATTCCATACTCTTAAATCTGTAGGCTATTCTCATTTAATATAGAAGACTACTATGTTATATGGGTTTGCATATTTCCTTACACCTGCTTCCTTCTAAAAAGTAACTCCTGTTTAATGTAGATTCATGTATGTATGCATGTATACATATCAAATTTACCAAGTGCAAACTTGCCTTGAAATTTTGAATTCTGCTACACTTTTGCAGTATAGATGTGTTCATCAAAGTTAATCACTTTTAAAGCGATCTCAGTGAGAAGTTTTAAATGGAAGCATGGTATTTTCCCAGCTTGGACAAAATAGTTCATCATATGGATTGTATTGAGCTAATGAAATGCTTTGTCCCAGCTACTTTTTTTGGCCAAATGATTGGATGTTGCTTACATAAAAAGATATGATTCTGTTGCAAGTGAATCTATCTCTTTCAAATGGTAATCCAATGACCTCATTTGCTTTACATACCTCTTTACAGGGTTTTGGGAATGCATCTTTCCAGGCAACCGGTAATGACACAAATGGTATGGTTCCTGTATGTATTAAGTGGAAAGGAATGTCTTCTTTTGTTTCTGCATCATTATCCTCCAAAAAGTGTATGTTCAATTTTATTTTTATCATTTGGCTCGTCTACAGGTTATCCCGTGCCAGCTGATTTGCCAAAACCAGTTAAAAAGGTAAACATATTTGCCACTGGAAGAACCTAAATCTTGCATTAGTGTCGCTGAATTTGATAATATCATTTGGCTATAAGTTGTGTTGCAGACAAGTGGATCTCTTGATACAGACAAAGCCCGTGGGAGTACAATGGCTGCGGATGAGAGTGAAATGATTTGTGAATTGAAATTTGGGAGTTACTGCTTGTGGCGTCGAGAACAGAGGGAGAAAATGGAAGACTGTGTTGTCAAGAGGATGAAAGACCTACTTTTTGTTGCTCGTGCTTACTATCCAAGTATTGCAAAACTTCCAAAGTTTGATAAATTGTCTCAGGAAATGAAGCAAAACATTCAGGATTTTGAACGTGTTCTTAGCGAAAGTACCACGGATAAAGATCTCCCCCCTCAGTATGTTAAAATGCAACCCTTTAATATAACCATATATATCTTGTCTTCTCTTGTTGATGCACTCTGTTCTATGTTTTCACATTTTATGGAATCAATTCTTTCCCATTTTTTTTGTTTAGATCCTCAGTTGATTTCCTGTCTGTGTGGGGCTGTAGTGTGCTTTAAATGGATTTTGGACTGAATTTGACTTGAAATTGAACTTGGTTGTCTATTTCATTTGTTAGGTCTTAATCTTTTCTATCTGCAAGGAGAATTTGGTTTCTCATTGCAGTTTGAGTTACTTTTTATGTTTCTTATCTTTATGTCTTTTAAATACTCTATTTCATCAGTTACAAGTAAGCTAGCTAACCTGTAGACAAGGCATCCTAAGATGCTGTCTACTGTTGACAATAGAAATTTTTTATTGCATACAAATATGGCTAGGATATGGTTCCGCACATTTATATGATGAGATGACCTCGTAAATAATGTTAAGCTACTCCAGGATACGTCTGCAGTGGAAATTGGATTATAGTTGGGATGATATGTTCCAATAAGAGTAGCAACTAAAACTATGTCACTTTCTGGGGAACTTCCTGCATCATTTTACTTGATAGCCAATGATTCTACCTTGTTGACACCTTAGACGCAATATTGCATATAGGTTTGCACATGGTTGACATGTGTCTTACAGGACAGTGCAGGCTATTCTTTTATCATCAAGGAACGTACCGGGTCAACAAGGACATATTCTTAAAATCTTTGCTTTTGTATGATATTTGCCAGCAGACCCACCTGTAACCTCTGAGTTTTTAGATGATATACAAAGCAGAGTATACTGGTGTTATTACTATCATCAGCAGTATCTTCTTGATCTTGAACATGTGATGGTTCATATTCGATACAGACTAGTATTGCTTTATACCAAATGAATTCTTGTTATGAAAATTTAAGCGCTTTGATGGCCTTAGTTTTTGTGCTATGATTACAAATTCAATTTTCACCCTAGAAAAATGGTGCCATGTAATCAGGAATAAGCAGAAGATAACCATGATGGAGACTACAATAGCAAAAGCCAAGTCATGCCCCGTGGACTGTAATAATGTTGATAAGAAGTTTAGACAGCTGGTAGACTTGACTGAGGATGAAGCTAATTTCCACATGAAGCAGAGTGCCTTCCTCTATAAACTTGCAGTTCAAACAATGCCAAAGAGTCTCCATTGTTTATCGATGAGATTAACTGTCGAGTATTTCAGATCTTTTGACATTGAGGATAAACTGGTTGAGAAATTTGTCAATCCAGACTTGTACCACTATGTCATCTTCTCCAAGAATGTACTTGCATCATCTGTAGCTATCAACTCAACTGTAGCACATGCACAAGTACAGCTTTCGTCTTCCTCTCTATCTCCTCTCTGCGTCTCCCTTTTTCTTCCATACTTTCTTTTGCTATTTGGATTATTGTTCCATTAGTGAAGGCATTATAAATTTGCAGGGAAGTGAGAAACTGGTTTTTCATCTGCTGACAGACAAGGAAAACTTTTTTGCTATGAAGTTATGGTTTTTCAGAAACAAGTACAGGGATGCTGCTGTTCAGGTGCTGAACATTGAAGACCTCAAGTTGTATAATCATCATAAGGCGTCACCATTACATCTGTCATTGCCTGAAGACTTTCATGTTTCCTTTCGTAGGGTTGATAAACTATCTTCTAATCAATCTAGAACACAATATATATCTATGTTTTCGGAATCATTCTATCTCCTTCCTGAGATATTTCAGTCTTTAGAAAAAGTTGTGGTCTTAGGTGATGATGTTATTGTTCAGAGAGACTTGTCAGCCCTCTGGAACCTTGACATGGGGGCGAAAGTGAACGGTGCTGTGCAATTGTGTGCAGTAAAGCTGATCGACCTGAAATCTTATTTGCTAAGCCAGAAAGTTGATGAAAATTCTTGTGCCTGGACATCTGGAGTAAATATTATTGATTTATCTGGGTGGAGGGTGCAGAATCTTACTGGAAGATATCAGAAGTTGGTGCATGAGGTGAGTGACTAGATGTTTTAACATAGTAACATGTTTTAATTACTTTGTTGTATTGCTTCACCTCGGAATGTCTGATTATGTATTGAAATGGCGTACAATTTAGAAAGAAGACTAAATATGAGAAGAAAATAGGCAAGTTTTTGTTAGCCCAATTTCCGACTGGAATCCTTCAAAAAGTATTATATGATCTACTGCTTTGAATCATAATGTCTTGTCTAGAGTTAATTTCTTACTCAGGACAGACGATACAAGCAACTGAGCTTCTAAACCAAGGGCTAGATTTATAATTGTGACAAAGACTGACAGAATGGGAAGTAGATGAGTGAAGAGGAAAAAAATAAAGCAAGAAAGTATGGAGCATGACAACTATATACTCATTTTATGGTTACGTGACTGTCTGTCTGTAAATACTAATTTTGGTGTCCAAAAGTGTGCCCACATGGGTTTAGAAAGCTATCATCTTCTATAAATATTGCTCAGCTTATTTCTAATTTCTTATGTACTAGTTGAACCAGGAAAACAACTGAATTTAACGCTGGTGTACTAAATTCTGCCCCTGTACAATTGATAGGTTGTGAATAACACATTTTTACATGCATGCATTTTAATTTTTTCTAAGCTGGGACTATTCTAATCAATGCCCCTATTTTGATGTTGGGAGCAGCTGAAGAAAGATGGGCGATTATCTGAAACTACAAGTCTTAGTGCTGGCCTGCTCACCTTTCACGGTCTAATGTATGCTCTTGATGATAGTTGGATCTTACCAGGTCTGGGGTATAACTATGGAATTGATTTGGAAGACCTGAAGACTGCAGCAATATTGCATTTTGATGGAAGCATGAAACCGTGGCTCGATCTTGGCATCCCCAAATACAAAAGATATTGGAGGAAGTTTCTGGACCCGCAGAATCAGTTCTTGAGTGACTGTAATGTGAATCCATAGAAGTGATATTGCTGCTTGCTTATGAAAATCTGAGGTGAGACACTAGAGTACATAGAGCAAAAACCAGATTTCAGTTGAATGAGGTGCTGAAAAGCGGCAGCAAATATCATAGAGCATGCTCTTTCTGGCCACAATCAACTTGACGCATATTTCTAATGCATTGGTCGCACAAGAAGAACATTTATTTCTAACTTTGGCTCCATGTTGAAGATAAGAGGAGTCTATAAATTGTCCGAGTTGCTGAGTTGAAGAACAATCAATCAAGTTACTCATGCCTATCTATTAGAGTGAGCTCGGAGTAAATGGCAGAGTTGATTTCTGCTAACTGGAGAGAAGCGATAGGGAGTTGTATTTTTCACATTTGATTTCTTTGTTTCTTTCTTTGCATGTGGAAGGACTAGCATTCATGAAACCGGGAACCGGCTGAAAAACTATCTTTGGATACCCTTTAAGCATAGCATTGCTTTGCTTTTTGGTCAAGTCTGTTGTGGTTCAAGGTTCAAGCACTTGCCTAGCCGCGGTTTAGTATATCATCGCCTTTTATATTTGTTACTAATTCTATAACATATTTATTTTCCTCGGGGACTTCACAGAGCAGTAAACAGCAATCATATACTGAATTTACACAGGAAGCTATATTTGATTTTCTTTCCCAAATAATTTCTTTCTCCAGGGGATAGTATTTTTTTTTCAGAGCACGTTTTTAATGCTCTTAAGATATGCATATTAATCTTGATCAAGTATTTGTCCTCACAATCTACACTAAACTAATAAACAACCAAAGACTATCAATTTGTTACTAAAAATGAATGTTCTGCCAACTTCATATATTGTCAAACATTTTGTAGAGATGAGAACAGATTTTGTGGGGTTAGAGCACTAGCTTGGCAGAGTCGGCTGGATGAATTGCCAGAATATTATTAGTCCACTCCAATTAGATTTCAGTTTAGTTCGACTCTGAACTGTATTTATAATTGGTGATTTTTTATATCATACTATATAGCGTAAGTAATTACCGGTTACACTTTACACTCGTACAAAAATGTAGGGGTGAGCAAAACTGAATCCAAACCGAATAACCGAATCGAACCGTAGCAATTTGGTCGGTTTGATCGGTTGTTAACAACTTCGGTTCGGTTTGGATCCAAAAAATGCCAAAAAATGAAAACCGAATTTTTTTCGGTTCGGTTCGGTTTAGTAATCCGAAATTTTGGTTCGGACCAACCGAACCAAGTTTATATATATATATTATTAAAATATTAAACCCTATTAAAATAAATTATATATATAAATATTAAACCCTATTAAATTAATATATATATATATATATATATATATTAAATTAAACTATTAAAATTATTAAAAGTTCGGTTAACCAAAAACCGAACCGAAACCGAAGTTTAAAATTCGGTTCGGTTCGGTTTGAGTAAAAATTCAGTTCGGTTCGTTGAAATTTTTGAACGGTTCGGTTTTTTCGATTTTGGATTTTTGGTTCGGTTTTCAACCGAACCGACCGAATGCTCACCCCTACAAAAATGTTGCCGAACCTACGATAGTGATTAGTGAGGTTGCCTCTACTTTACGAAAAAGGACTGAAGTTGCTTCCAGTTCTATGAGGATTAGGCAACAATCTACGAGTTAGACGATTTTGATTGATGCGTCTCAAGTTAGATATACGTACTTATCTAGAAAAATATGTAAATTTACAAGCACACACGCAGAGAGAGAGAGAGAGAGAGAGAGTTAATACGCAGCTTCTAACTATCAACTACCTTGCCACCTGTGATTATGGGGCATTGACCAGGCACTTCCCTCATTCACACTTGGGCAGAAAAGCGTGAACATAGGGACTTTGAAATCGAATGATTTCCCCTCACGAGTCCCATTTTCATGTATACAAAACCAACTTACCCACTCCCATTTAAATAATTAATTAATGCTAAATACATCATAATTACTCGAGAAAATCAGCAATGCACAGAAGAAAACAGTTGTGAATTTGTGATTAGAGAAGAGATTATTATTGGTAATTAGTGATATTGTTGAGTCACTTTCCTCCGAGATCCGTTTACACGCAAAGCATTGTTAATTTATGACAGCATTTGTCAAGTAATAATGGGACCGCCCCCGCCCAGGCCGCGGTGAAAGGCGATGGAGGCTGGCTTGAAGAATTTAAAGCCGGATTAATTGGTATATATATACATTAATTAATTTATGGTAGTATGGCCGTGGAAACATTAACAGGATCTGATTATACTGTAGATCTATATTATTAGTAGGCGATAGAGGGAGACGATACTTGGTTGATTTCATTTTGCACTCCATAATAATCAGTAGTTTGTTTGTGTGGTAATTGGTGATGGATATACAAACAGGCAGGGAGTCATCCTCGAGAAAGCTGATGGAGACAGAGTCAGGCAAGCCCCCCCGCAGGAAGCGGAGATGTATCTACCTGTCGGTGACGGCGGTGGTTCTGGCCCTCGGCCTGCTCTTCCTAATCCTGGGGCTCACCGTGTTCAAGGCCCGGCGCCCCACGACGAGCGTGGATTCGGTGGCCCTGGACGACCTGAACTTCGCGGTGGACCTAGCGAGGGTCCGAGTGCTCTTGAACGTGAGCCTCGCGGTGGGTATCACGGTCCACAACCCCAACAGGGTGGGGTTCAAGTACCGCAACGGCAGCGCCATCCTGAGGCACCGGGGCAACGACATCGGCGAGGTCCCCGTCCCCGCCGGCAGAATCGGCGCCCACGACACCCGCTCCCTCAAACTCACCCTCGCTCTGATGGCCGACCGCATCGTCTCCGACTCCACTTTGTTCTCCGACGTCGTCTCCGGCACCTTGCCCGTCCAGGCTTACATCAAACTCTCCGGCAAGGTGCGGATACTATTCAGCATTCACGTCGCCACCTACACAACCTGCGATGTCGACGTCATCCTCACCAATCAGACTCTCACCAATCTCAAATGCCACTACAGAACCAAGCTCTGATCTCATTCTCTCCCCTCTTGATTTCCATTCACCACAATAAATAAATTACGTCGCTTTGCTTTGCTTTTCTGTATCAACTAAATTAAATTGGTCTACTCATCTTGTTTTGTTAATAATAGAGCCTAGATTACTTATTCCTTCTCCACTGAGTTGTTTTTGCTTCTTTATCTCTCTCTCTTAATGTAGAATTTGTTAGCCTTGTAACTAGTATTATACAATCAATTAATTCATTTATACTGCTTTTTTCTCAAAGTTTGTTTGTTGATCTCATGACATCTATAGCCAGCCTTGTGATGTGCAAATTGCAGAAGCATCTTTTTCGTCATCGTTTAATCACACACTCTGCTTTATGCTATGCCTTTCTGTAAAGGATGAAAACCCAACTCTTATCTTTCGGTTACAAATTGACTAATTCTACCAAAATTGCGTGCGTGTTTATCGTTTTTGTGTGTTTTATTTTGATTTATTGTAACTGATTGTCTCCACTTGCACATACATGCATCACCTATCCCTGTTTAACCATTTAATCCCCAAGAAGCCTAAACCCTTATTTATCTTGTTAATTTTTCCACTCAACTACTATCCCATCTCTTTCTAGATCTCTATTATAATAATTCCCAATTAATTCCACAACACGCGATTGCTTCTCTTTTTTTGTTACTTGACAAATTTGCTTTACATCATTTTCTTTCTCTAGTTTATAGGTTGATCAGAAAAATTAATTAAAATTACTATAGTGTTGTATCTATTTTATAGGATGTTCTTAAAGAACACTTTGGACTAACTAAATTGGGCTTGTAGTTGAGATATGAGGCCTGCACTTGCACCCCCACTTAAGAGTTCTGAATTGGGCCTTTGGCCACTTACTCTATTGGGCTCATTTACTCCCAATTCAAATGACGCATCTTTGACAATCTTGTTGAGTTTTTTTTTTCTAATACTCCCCCCATCCTTGAAAGTGGAGAAAATGATTTATATTGTAAGATATATTATGTGGGTCATGAATGATTTTTTTATAAATAAGTTGATTGTGGATAAAAGTGAATATTTTTCAAGTTGGGATGGAGCACATTTTTTTTCTATTGATTGGTTTTCCTGTGTTTATATTTGGTTGTATGAATAGGTGTAAATTGTAATGTATTTGAGTATTGTATTGTACTTTATTGTATTGATGTGAGGTGGGTAAATGTGCGTCAAAGTCGTCGTTTGTATGCCAATAAAATATTGAAGATGACTCATGGCGGGCGCCGACACGATGAGACCTTAATGTGGACCCATTAGCCATTCAATGGGTGACAAGTATTACACAACTAGCAGTAGCAGGCCGAATATGACTATATTTTTCTATTTCAACTAATAATTCATTTGGATCTCGTTTGATTAGTTTAGCGTCGTTTGCTTGAAATAAAGGAAAAGAGAATAAATAGGAGACATAGTGGGCGTTGAATGGCGCTCGGTGCATAATAGAGGTCATCATCAATTAAGGCCATTCAGTCAATTCCTTCCCTCCTCGATAGTTTTTCTGTCATACATATTACTATTGATTGTTCTGGTGATCATTGTGAGATCGAAATTAATAAGATATGGAAAATAGTGATGGGCAGTGCAAGGGTGAGGGCGGCAGGTCCTTCCGGCTGCGGAGCCCGAGCCTGAACTCGGTGCGGCTGCGGCGCATCTTCGACATCTTCGACAAGAACAACGACAGCATCATCACGGTGGAGGAGCTGGGGCAGGCTCTGGGCCTCCTGGGGCTGCAGGCGGACCAGGCCCAGCTGGACTCCATGGTGAAGACGTACATCCAGCCGGGCAACTCGGGCCTGAGCTTCGACGACTTCCAGGCCCTCCACCGCTCCATCGACGACGCCTTCTTCGGGCTGGTCGATGACTCTGCCAAACTGGACGAGAAGCAGGAGGAGTACGACCTCACCGAGGCCTTCAAGGTCTTCGACGAGGATGGCGACGGCTACATCTCCGCCAAGGAGCTGCAGGTCGTCTTGAGCAAGCTCGGCCTGCAGGAGGGCTCCGAGCTCGACAGAGTCGAGATGATGATCTCCTCCGTCGATAAGAATCACGACGGCCGCGTCGATTTCTTTGAGTTCAAAGATATGATGCGCAGCGTCACCGTCCCCTCCTCCTAGATTCTATCATATATTCATCAAAGAGGAGTTTATTTTTCATGATATGATGGATAGATAAAAATAATTCAAACTAATTTATCATTTACTTTGATTGATTGATCAATTTTAAACTTGTTTGATAATCTTATCCTTCAAATATTCAATCCTATATTTTATCAACCTATCTTATTATGAAAAGTAAACGCCTTAATATAATTGTGGATGCGTGCATGCTTAATTAATTTGCTTTCTTTCGATTAGTTTGTTTGAGGGATTTTTTGCAATAAACAATGCAATCAGTAGCTATACATAGGGCTTAATTTCTTCTTGTTGATGCAAGATGCATGCATTAGTTGTTGTGGGTTTAACTATAGGGAGCTAGCTCCCTCTGTTTAATCTGGCCTTGTTGGTAGGAATAGATTGAATCCCCATCTATGTTGTAAAAGTACCGTATTAGTATATATATTGTATTCTATTCATGTTTAACTATCTACATTTTGTCCACCACTCACTGATGTGTCATACAAGAAACTCAAATATTCAACTATAATTTTCTTGCATTCACGGTATGGATGTCAATGAATGAGTTTTATTCGGATCGATCCGGAACCATTCATAGCCCATTAAATTTTAAAATAGTGGTTTCGATTTTGGTTCCGATTCCAGACTCACTTTAGACCCGGACCTTTTAGACCCATAGTTTGATGGTTCGGTCCGGTCCGATTTTGATTTTGATTAACCAGAATCGATATTTATTTATTGGTTTTGATCTTAGTAAAACATGTCTATTAACAAGCCTAAGTAGGTTTGTCAATGACTCGGTTTTACCCATACCGATCTGGAATCACTCATAGCCCATTAAATTTTAAAATAACAATTTCGATTCCAGTTTCGGTTATGGTTTTAGATCCTCTTAGATCCGGACCGTTCAAACCCATAGTTGATGGTCCGGGCCAGGTCCGGATCCGATATTTAATGGATCGGGTCCAGAATCAAAATCGATACTTATTTATTGGTTATGATCAGGGTAAAACCCGCTCATTTGCATCTCTATTCACAGGCATAAAGTTAGCCAAAATGGACTTCAATTCCCTTTATATCCCTAAGTTTTACAACAGATTATTAGTTGCAAGAAGTTCGATACACACAAGTTGGATATGTCATCAAACTTTACTCAATTTTGTACCCAAAACCATCAGTCTGAAATCTTAATTTTCCCCTTATTCTCTTTATCTTCTTGTCTGATATCTCTTTTTCTTGCTCTCCTTCATTACTTTTCTTATTTTTCACGGTTCTAGAAGAAGACTAAGCTATGTAAATTAAGTAGCAGTTTCAAAATATATAATTTGCGATTGGGTTGAGTCAAGACTTTGGAACCGAATGGTTGATGATGAGAGTCAACGCCAAATGTTTACGATTCAATATTCAAGAAAGCTATATAGCCAAATGAACACAAAAGTACTAATTTGTGGTTGAGATGAACATATCATAGCACCCAAATATATACACAACATTAACTTGAGTTATTAGTTTTAATATTTTAAGCAATTTTCATATTATTACATCTTGCCAAATAATAGCATAGCTATGATCTGCGGGACCAATTTGCTTCATGTCGAGCATGAGAAAACTCCAAACTCCATACAGTTCCGAGTTATGGTGGGAGTCTTGGAGGACATGGATGGCCAGTGGCACATGGCCTAGAGTAAATAAACGTATGTTGTAAATTATACTTTTTACATAATATATTTTATATATATGTTTATGTAAAATAATCATTTTATAAAACATAAGTTATATTTTTTTAATTAATATAGTAAATAATAAATTTCATCATAACTGATTTTACCTTTTTAGTATTGTACATGATATATTTAATTATTGAATACGACATTTTTCTTTGTAATAAATGGTTTCTATATTAAAATTGATATTTTCCTGATTCGAATAATTACGACAATACCATATTTTTAAATATAAAAAATATTTGAAATTATTTATTTGATCCAAAATAATTACAAAAATATCGCCTCCCTTATCTGATTTTTGCATCTGTAGTCATAGATTAGTTTATTTGATATGTATTTTAAAAATAATTATATATTGCTCCATTGAGCATTTGGGTTGCTGCCCGAGTGGAGAATATTCCTCTCACTATTCTTCAAAAATATCTCGTTAACCGTGGAGATCAAGAGGAACACCAATATCATATTATATCTGCAAATGAGATAAGATATTTTTTTCATTGCAAAGATCAGACTAGATATTTTTTACCAAGGAAATATTAGAGAAGTTTGTTGAGATCTTATTTTGAGATTTAAATTGTATTGCCGTTGTATCTCATATGTGAATGCTAAATCGGGATGGGATCCCACAATTAACTATTAAATAGTGAACTATATAAATGTAATGTGTAAATATAACCAATTAATTGCATGTGCATGTGGAGTGATGTCGGATTTGGGGGATGAGAAGTAGGAAAAATAAAAGTTAGGTTTTCTGGTGTTTGATGGAAACGTTATAGGCGACCATATTCATGAAGAATTTGGAGCTGATGATGAAAGCTTATTTTTGTCATTTACACAGAGAGAGAGAGGGAGAGAGATGCATTAAATTTAGACGCAAAGCGATGAAGGTGGCGTTGGCATGTAATACTATAGATTATATATCCGATATCTACATAATTAGCAGATCGAGGTGATGATTTGTTTTAGGTGTAGGTTGTACGATATCGATTGGGGCAATGCATGAGTTATGTTGTTTGTTTGGAGATAGATCTAGATTCTATATTCGATTATCATATATATATAGAGAGGATGGATTATATAATACCCGAGTCTGAGGTAATATGTAGTGCCCAATCTCATCCATTCATATCATAGATTCTATGATGGAGATTTTTTTTTTTCCGGATTTTTAAGCTTATTTTTGCTGATTTCGCTACAGTAAGGATAGATTAGTAATTTGATTTGTTATGTGATTTCGAAAAACAAATCATGCATATAATTGGATTGAACTATGTATTTAAATGAAGACAAAAAATACATATAGTTGAGCACAAACATGCATATATTTCGATTTTAATGCATACTGAAAACGCACTCCCTAGCACGCGCTCGAGCTCCCCCGCATATGTTGGCTAGTGCTCACTCGCGCGCACGGTACCCAGCGTTGGTTGGATGCGATGCAGTGTTATATTATTTTAAATACAGTGTTATATTATTTTATATGCATCGTTTATAATTTGTTTTGGCTCTCCCCAAACCCAGCGCCGATTGGGTGCGATGCATTGTTATTTTATTTTAAATGCAGTGTTATGTAATTTTGTATGCATTATTTGTGTTTTGGCTCTCCTCAAACCCAACGTCCTCGGATACCCCAGCGCTCACGGACTTCCCTATCCAGAGCCGGCGGGCACCCAACGCCCGTTTGATGCCTTCCCATTTTGCATCCGAGTGAAAAATGGGCTGCCACGTGTCAAATTTTGGTGTGTCCATATTTTTAAAATGTGTGATTTGGATTTAGTACTACATACTATTTGAGGATTGGATACTACGAAAACCTAACCATATATATATATATATATAGTGAGAGAGATAGTTAGGTTCAAATGAGAACCACTTTTATCCTAAAAACTAAGAACAAATGAATTTGTTATGAATGTTGATGAATCCGTTGAGAAAGTTAATGAATTTCAAAATTTAAAATTTTCACCCGGGTTCGAATCCCATGAGGGGCGAAAATTCTATTTTTTTGGATTCAATAACTTTTCATCAATTTTCACAATGAATTCATCATTTTTTTAGTTCTCACGATAAAAATATTTCTCACGTTAACCCTCCCATATATATATATATATATATACATATAATTTGTCTGATTTTCTTAGCTACCTCTATATAATATAAATGCATATGGTGATAGACGTAGCAAAATAAAAGAATGGGAATATGGATCATGAATTAGAGAGTGGGAATTTTAGTTGCAATGATATACAGCAGTTTTATCTTTATTTATAATATAAAAAAACTATTTCCAATCATCTAGTCTATTTTACAGCAGAAAAAGAATATTTTAGAATATTCTTCTTTATTTATTCAATCTTAAGAATTTTATAACTATTAAAATAAATTTAAAATAAAACTATCTTATATAATTATATTAAAATTGATAATACATTAATGCAAAAAAGATATAATTAAAACTTATAACATATAATGCAAAAAACATAATTAAAACTTACAGTAATGCAAAAATAAACATAATTAAAAATTATATAAATGAAAACATAGATTACATAATAATACATTCTAATTCTCTGAAAATACATTCTAAAATACAACAACAACAAAAATATAATTAATAATAAAAAATAAAAATGGAATAACGCAGCACTGTGCTGCACAATTCTTTTTTGCAGGGAAATTGTTGAAGCAAAAATGGAATAGAGATTTTGCGCAGCCTTGGAAGAAGAATCATCAACAAAATAACACTGCGCTATTTTTATGCAAGGTTGGAGAAGCTCTTAGGCAGGCCGACGAGTTCCGTTTCTGCTGTCGCCTTCCCTGCTGGAATATTTCACCGCCGCCACGTCGCCGCCACGCCTATAAATATCGATTTAACACCAACCCGAGATCGCTACCACCACCAACACCACCTGCATGTATTTTAAATTCTAGATATTGTGGTGATGAAGTTTAGAGGAATAAGATCATCCCATCTCCACTTCCCCAACTTGCCCATCATACATCACTGCCACTACAAAAATACAGTCGATCAGCGACGGATTAGAGATGGTCAAAATACGGGTCGTGAATCAGCGACGGATTTGCGACGGAATAGAAAGGAATTATTTTAGCGACGGATCAACGACTGATAAGCGACGGAACGAGGCAGGAATATCTCGTGCGAACTGATAACGACGTCACTACCGTCGCTATTCCGTCGTTAAAATTAACTTTTTTTTATTTTTTTATTGGTTTGATACTTTAGCGACGGATTATGTCCGTCGTTAAACTCTACCCGTCGCTGATTCGTCGTTAAATAAACGGATTTTTTAATTTTTTTTGTATTTAATTTAACGATGAAATATAATCCGTCGTTAATATTAATTTTGATTTTATTTATTCCAAATAATATTAACGACATAATTTCCGTTGTTAAGACGTCGTTAAATTTAACGACGGACTTAACTATTTTTTATTTTTTTTAATTCTGTACGTAATTTAACGACGGACACATTTTCGTCGTTAAATTTATTCCGTCGTTAAGGTCATCTTTCCGTCGTTAATCCGCCGCTAAAAAATTTATTATCAGACGAGATTTCTTCCCAATTTCATATCGCCCAAACCCTAACTCCTCCCCACCCCAACCCCACCCCCTCACCCCGTTCTCGATCGCTCGACTTGCCCACTGTCCACCATGCACCATGACCCCACCCCACCCCTCCTCCCATGACCCCACCCCAGCCCCCCACACCTCGCGAACCCACCCCACCCGCCCCCCCCGCCCATTGCCATCCCCGCCTCACCACCCCCCCCACCGCCCGTCGTCGGTGTTATATTTGTTTTTATTGATTTGTATTTCAATTTTATTTTGATTTTGTTGATATATATTTGTTAATTATGTTAATATGCTAGGATGTGTTGAGTTTATGCATGTATGTTACCGAATTTAGTGGAGTTTGTGAAAATGATACATTGAATGTTAGTCTTGTGATTTGGGCTTGTGAAATTGATAAGCTTGGATGTGAATTGGGATGATAAATTCATCATTTTGTGAATTAACTGTATGTGAATATGTGGTGTTTGATAAATTCATCATTTCGTGAATATGTTTAGCTTGGATGTGAATATGTTTAGCTTGGATGTGAATGTGAATATGTTTAGCTTGGATGTGAATTGGGATGATAAATTCATCATTTCGTGAATTAAGATGTTTTGAGTTATTAAGTGTATAATTAGGCATATGGTGATGATTTGGTGAAATTTGGATGAATAATACGATCACATACTTATAATTTGGGCAATCCTCAAATAATACGAGTTTAGGGTGGGCAATCCTCAAATAATACGATCACATACTTATAATTTGAATCCAAAATACGACGGTGGTTTCTGTTGTGCATTATACTTAGCTCTTCGTTAAATCTGTTACACAAATATCTTTACGATCTTATTTTTATTTAAGTAGTGTAAAAACTTTATATATTAGTGTATTTCTTATTAGATTTAGGGCAATATGACAGCTTTTATATATGAAATTGAAAGCTTCAGCTGCAATGTGGATATGTTAGGTATTGGAACATTGAAACATTCATTTTCATTTTTCAAATGGATAATGCTATTTAGACACACACACACACACACACATATATATATATATATATATATGTAATATCTTTCTAATTAAACTAAATCGATTTATATGAATCGATTTTAATTAAATCGATTTTCCTTAATTTATGGATTTTAATTAGTGTTTTGACTAATTAACCCTTTAGATATTATTTATGGAAATTATATGTAAAGTCTATATAAAGAAATCAACCAATTAATAGATATCAAATATTCACCTAAATAATCCATGCAAGATGCTCCAAATCATCCACTTAAATATACGTTTAAATCATCCACTTAAATATATGTCAATATTCCTCATAAAATAAGAAATACACTAAGATATACTTGAGCGAGTAAAAAAATGAAACCGTTCCAAAGATTAACCCTTTAGATATTATTTATGGAAATTATATGTAAAGTCTATATAAAGAAATCAACCAATTAATAGATATCAAATTATTCACCTAAATAATCCATGCAAGATGCTCCAAATCATCCACTTAAATATATGTTTAAATCATCCACTTAAATATACGTCAATATTCCTCATAAAATAAGAAATACACTAATATATACTTGAGCGAGTAAAAAAATGAAACCGTTCCAAAGAATGTCACGAGAAATATTCAATTATTCATTGCCAACAAAAAAGTACTAAAAGTATGCTGTCATTTTAAAGAAAATGTAATCAATAAAAGCAGGAGACATACTCTAAAATATTTGTGGATTCACTAAATCAAAAGATAAAAATAAAAGTATATTAGCTTACGTTTTACAAACTCTGTTACACATAAGGCAACAAATCCAACTAAACTCATTTCTAAGAGAACATAGAGAATTGGTGACATTTTGCTTGTTCAATTATACTTACCACTTGAAGTAACAATTTTTATATGATTCTAATTATAATGGGGGTATTTGAAGTAATAAATTAATCCATTTTTCGTGAAAAAAACAATGTTATTGTTCTTTTGTTAATTTATAATAAATATACTTCTATAAACTTTTAGGTGAGTTTGGACCAAAGACTATTTTTGAGATATTATTGTGTATACACTTAATTAACACCTTATGAGTGTATAATTAGTCTATATTGTACAACTTATGTTGAATATGTTTAATTAATTATTTATAATAAGGAGCTTGAAGAATGAATGACAATCGTGAGTGGATGTATAAGAGGTTTAGTTCGGTTGGTGGATTAAATATCAATTTCGAGATGGACTTGAAAGTTTTATCAATTATTTGGTGCTTAGTTTTTATTTGCGGATGGAGATAAAATCAAGTGTCCGTAAGAAGTGTAAGAATATACCTTATCAAAAGAAAGATCTTGAGCGATATCACTTATCAAAATTCGATTTGTTCCAAATTATCACATGAATATTTCAGGAGAGACAACCACAAGTAGGGACAATGTTGTGGATTCGGATGTTAGCCGTCAACCAAATACGTATCATACGATGGTAGTGGATCTTTGGTCCACGCTCAACTTTGACGAGATCGAAGAGGAGCCAAATTCGATGCACAAAATTTTACGACATATTGAATCTGCCGATAAACCTCGTGGTCGGGTTGCTCGAATCACACACGATTGTCATTTGTGGCTCGACTTCGAGTTGGAAAGCGAGAACAACATTATCGAGAAGGGTTTTGATCAAATATCGAATCGATGAAAGAATCGCATATAGATGGAAATTGCGTGCTGATGACTTCTACAAAGACGAAGAGATTGTTGCGTGGCATGGGGTTGCCGTGACACAAAAATGATTGTTGTCCATTTAATTGCATGATTTATCGCACGAAGATTCGAATTGACGAAAGAAATTCAGAATCATCCTCGTTTCAAGAGCAATACCGAGTGGTGGAAGTCGACGGAAGCACAAGTAGCATATAAAAGATGTATTATTTTTCTCTAACTCCTCGACTACGTAGATTGTATGCATCCAATGCTACAATGGAAAATATGCGTTGGCATGCATCGTCGGTCGATGATGGGATCATGCGTCATCCGACGCACTCAATTGCATGGAAACATTTGAACACGAAGTTTCCTTTATTTGCATCGTAAATTGTAACGTGCGATTGGGACTCTCAATCGACGGTTTTCACCATTCGGTCAATCAGAAAGCAATATTCATCATGGCCCGTTATACTTACCCTTATAATCTTCCCGTGGCTGTGTATGAAGGAGCAATACATGTTTCTTACGATCTTAGTGCCGGACCGCGTAATCCAAGTAGAAGATTGATGTGTTCTTGCAACCATTGATAGCGAGTTAATAGATTTGTATGATGACGCGTTTTACTTATGATGTATCGTTGAAGCGAAATTTTCAAATGCACGTATTACTTTGGACAATTAGTGACTTCCCGCATACTCTATGTTTTACGGATAGAGTACACCGGAAGATTAGCTTGTCCGCACTGCATGGAGTATACCGATGCTTTTACTTTAGCTAAAAGTGGTAGCGATCATGGTTTGATAACCATCGTAAATTTCTAGCTCCTAATCACCCATTTCGAAGGGATCAAGAGGTTTCGAAAAGAACACATTGATTACTAACGATCCACCGAAGCGCGATCGGAGATGAGCTCATCACTAATTATGGGTATGGGACTAGTCTCAATGTAGATTGGCGGTGATGAAATAAATAACGAGATATCCAGCGGTTTGAACCGGATGGAAGAAAAGTATTTTCGGGATCTACCTTCGGAGTTCTCTTTGATTCGGCATAATTTGGATGTCATGCACATAGAAAAATGTGTTCGATAATGTCTTCAACACGATCATGAATGTCCGAGGGAAGACAAAGATACGAGCAAATATAGAGAAGAACTTAATTTATACTTGCTATGCACTGAGTTGACGATGAATGAATCAACAAAAATATCCAAAGGCTTCTTATACACTTGACAATCGTGAGAAAAAAGTCTTATGTGAGTGGGTAAGAGGTTTAATATTTCCAGATGGGTACGTTTCAAACATGGGTAGATGTGTAGACATGACAAAACTGAAGATGTTTGGGATGAAGAGTCATGATTGTCACATTTTCATGCAGCGAATTCTACCGATTGCATTTCGCGAACTTCTCCCACCCAATGTTTGGAAAGTTGTAACAGAATTATCTTTATTCTTCAAAGATTTAACTTCTCGAAACATAGGGCTTGATGATCTGTGCAGACTCCAAGAAAATATTCCAGTGATTTTATGCAAGCTTGAGCGCATCTTTCCCCCTAGTTTCTTCGACTCCATGGAACATCTTCCGGTTCATCTAGCTGATGAAACCCGTATTGCAGGGCATATTCAATACCGATGGATGTATCCATTTGAAATGTACTGCTCGTACATTATCACACACATATATATATATATATATACATATATATATATATAAATTGAAGAACAACGTTCTAAATTTTGTAGATACTTACGTAAGTTGAAGAACAACGTAAGAAATAAAGCCAGAGTTGAGGGTTCTATCTGCAATGCTTACTTAGTAGAAGAAGCATCGACATTTTGCTCGTATTATTTTGATGATCACGTAAGAACGAAGTTCAAAGATTTGCATCATGGTCAAACGGAGATTAGGCACGAAGACTATCCAGATATGCTTCAAATCTTCAAGCAAGATGGCAGACCTTTTGGAAATATGTCAACGAGATATTTGGATAGTAGAGAATATGATCTTTCTTTCGTTTATACGTGTTGCTCAACTGTGTTGAAGTTGCATACATTTACATGGCGTGAAGTGTCGTGTTTTCTTAGAATTCATTGTTAATTATTATTATTATTATTATTATTGTTATTATTAACTAGGATCGTAAATATATGTTGATGTAGTTTATTCATCGACGATGTGAAAAGATCAAATCCACTGATCTCTAGCTCTGATATTCAAAGGTCGATTGAAAGAGGCTTCCGTTTGGTTTGAGGCATATGTGAGTGTTCGATGATTATTAGTAGGAAATATTTAATATGTACGTTTAGTCATTCTAATCGTTTTTTTACTAATAATAGGTCAAAGATCATACTAACAACATTGTGAATCCGTTCATATTGCCTCTTGCCAAAGGACCTTCAGCTCTAATTAAGACGTACCCAGGGTATTATATAAATGGGTACAAATTTCACACATTAGAACATGGGTCACAAAGATCAACTATGAATAGTGGAGTGTGCATTAAAGGTGAAACTTATGGTACAGACACGCAAGAACTCGATTTTTATGATCGATTATTGGAGGTTTATGAGTTGGAATATCCTGGGCTACCAACGAAGACCACAACATTGTTTAGATGCGAGTGGTTTGATCCTTCACGATTTGGGTTATCAATTCATTCCGAGTACAAGATGTTTTCGGTAAATCATACGCGAAGATATAACAAGTTCGAACCGTTTATCCTCGCCAATCAAGCCATTCAAGTATACTATTGTGCATATCCAAGTTTAAAACAATCTATGAAAGAGTGGTGGGAAGTATGCAAAATTAAAGCTCGATCTAATGTGAAAGTCTCAGATGAGAGTTCTGCATCGATAGTACCTCCCCCTTTTCAATAGGATGCATTAGGTTCGATTACTAATGTCGTTGTGGATGAGGACACGACACTAGTTCATCCTGACGGTACACTCATAGACATTGAAGAGACATCTGATGATGAGGATGATGAAGTTGAATTGTCAAAGTCAGAAGACAATCATACATTGGATAATGATGATGATGACGACGACGACGATGAATAGGGTTTGAATTTATTATATAGTATGCACAAGAAACGTTTTATTTTCTAGTATGCACACAAAACGTTATGATATGTATTATTTGTGAAATTTTAATACAACATTTTTTACCTTTGTTTGCAGATGTCTCACAGTGGACGAGGTGCCTCGTCATCACGTCGGAGGCACCGGGATCATACACGCCGCCGCCTCACCCCAGCTAGAAGAAGGCATGGAGGCACTGTCTCATCCCCCCCTCGAGCGAGAGTGCGGTGCCATCTAGAGAGGGGATGAAGAAGATAGCCATTGTGAATGGGTATGTTATCTCTTGTATGTCTCAGTTTAAATAAATTATAACATTCGATGTCTTTATTTCACGTAAATTGTAGCATTTTGTGTCCGAGCAATGATATAGCCAGCGTGATTACGAGTCATTCCGTAAATTATGAATCACAACTTCAATTGGAAATTGGTGCCTCAAGAGTTCAAGCAGATTTATTTCGATGAATTCAGGTTCGTGTTGTTTATACGTAGTCATTTATGATTTGACCTTTGCATATTGTAATCATATATTTTTTGCAGAAATATTTTTCTTGGGATGATACGATGGACGAGGCTATGGTCTACTCCTCTCTGGTGCGCAAAGGCCGTCGAGCGCTATAAAGATCTTGTTCACAAGATCAAGTTGCATAAGACTCGCCTAACCCACCTCCATTTATCCCCGAGCGAGATTGGGATAATTGGAAGACATATTGGGCTCGGACGGACGTCCCAAGAGAAGGCGACAAGGCCCGCAGCAGGATGTCCGAGCGGATGGCGAGGGTACCGGATAGTCAAGCATCGGGGTGGCTCACGCTCGCATTCGAGTATCACGAGAGAGATTGTAAGTACTTTTAAATTTTAGATATAGTAAATTTATTTAAGAATCGTGATACTTGTTAATTATTTAATTTGTTTGACTTATTTATAGGCAATAGAGCGTGGAGTAGCCATAGAAGATGTCCAATGGGATGTATTCCAAAAGTATCATGCCACCGACGACGGGAGCTATACAGACGGGAAAGCTCAGAGTATTACGGTAAGTATATTCGTTAGCACAATAACGAGCATTTAATTCAATAATAGTTGTAAGAAATTATATTACAGAGACAGGTTGAGGAACATGTCACTCAGTTGAGCCAATCTGGGGGGAGTGATGAGGCGACACCAGAAATTGATAGGATTAAAATTCTCAAAAATGTCCTTGGGAGCTCCTCAAAGAAAAAGAATAGGATGTTTGGGGCTGGTTCTCTATCACGGACATACATGCAGAGCGAAGTGTCGTCTCATTCGGTGGAGAGTGCCCATCCTGCTGATTCCATAGCTTATCAACAACAGCTATTGGAGATGGAGGCGGATGGCAAGTGGCCTTGGCAATCTGAGGCAGATTGATAGGCGGCGGCGGCGGCAGCAGCCATGAGGCATACGAGGCCGAGAATGCAAGCGGCGCCAGAATCGAGGCCGATTGCAAGATGAGCTGAGCGCGAGATAGCGTGCAAGCAGATTCGAGCTCGATTCTGCAGCCGCCAGAGGCCTTAGAGCGCTTTATGGCGACTCCGCTTCCCCCACCGTGATATCGCTCTCATTTCCCTCGCCATCATATTTGAGTTGTATTATGAATTTGTAAACTTATCGTATGATTTAGAATTGTTTGGTTTGATTGGATTGTTTGAATTGAATTGGTTTGTTTGGATTGTTTGAATATTTTGAATTGTTTGGATTGTTTGGATATTTTAAATTATTTGGATTGAATTGGTTTGTTTGGATGGTTTGAATTGGTTTGTTTGGATAGTTTGAATTGGTTTGTTTGGATAGTTTGGATTGAATTGGACGTAATTGGTTTGTTTTGATTGTTTGGATTGTTTGAAAACAGGTTTGTTGTTTGTTATAAATGGCCGTCCAAACTACAAATAGAAACTGCCCAGATTTTGCACTTTTAGCGACGGATTTAAGACGGACTAGAGATGGATCAACGACGAATTTATAACGTGAAATAACTGAACAAACTGTAACTAGCGACGGATTAGAGACGGACCAGTGACAGATTAGCGACGGATTTACGACGGTTTTTTACGTGAACTAAAAAAAAATCATAATTTTAGCGACGGGCCATGTCCGTCGCTAATTAACGACGGATCAGAGACGGACTGGCGTCGAATTAACGACGGAGTTGCGACGATGTTTATTCGCGATGGAGTTATTCCGTCGTTAACAGCGACGGATTAGAGTTGTATTAAAGATGGATTATTTTTCAGACGACCGTTCTGGAGGTCGTCGATTAGCGACTGAAATTTCCGTTTTTATTCCGTGGCTAATAATTAGCGACGGACATGAATCCGTCGCTAAAAGTTTGCCAACCAGGTTTCCAGCGACCCCCTTACTCCGTCGCTAATCCATTTTAGTGACGGAACCGACATGATTGGCGACAGAATTTTCCGTCGCTATTCGTCTGTTATTTTGTAGTGTGCTTCGCGCCTACTGCAACAAATCTTCTTCTTTTTCTTTTTCACCTTAATTACTCCTCAATAAAATTAATTAATTAATTATCAAATCTCTTCAAAATATTAATCATGCACGTACGAACACTCTTTTCTTTTGGATCTATTAATTGTTGTATCTGGCGCCAACCCAATCAGTATAATTAATTAAATACTTATTACGTATGCATGCTGGAAACCGCGATGCACCATTATTGATTTCGGAAATCAATTTTCTAATTCATCTTGCCTTCACTAAAATCAAACATACATTAATTTAAGTGGAAATGTACGTCAATACCCACTTTTTAAAAATTGAAAGCAGTGTACATCAAATATGAAAAAAAGAGTGCAGCCCATACCCAAAACATTTTTTAAATATAGTTTTGTCAGGATTTTGCAGAGATTTTAAAATAATCATTTCGAAAATCATACAATCATTTCAATTATCAATTAATTTTACTGAAATATCAATTTTTAATTTCAATTTTTAATTTTTTATAATTCTTTTTATAATTTCTTTGGGAGGGTTGGTAGGGGTTGGCGGGGGAGGGTTGGGCGCGGGTGGGGTTGGCGGCGGGTGGGTTGGCAGCGGGGTGGGGGTGGGGTGGGGTTGGCAGTGGGGTGGGGTGGGGTTGGCAGTGGGGTGGGGTTGGTAGGGGTGGGTTGGCCTTGGTTGGTGGTTGGCCAGGGGATGGGTTGGCCGCTATTTTGTAATTTTTTTGTGATTTGTTTAATATTCAACCACAAAACAATAAATTCTTGACGAACAACTTTATGAAAATTAATAAACGAACAACTTTACTTCATCAAAATTAAATAACCAATAACTTTATCGATTAAAATTAAATAAACCAACAACTCATATTTAATAGACATCAATTTTGCGATTAAATAAACCAACAACTCATATTTAATAGATATGAATTTTTGCATTGACAATTTTGATCGGACTTCACCTATATAATTCATTCTTTCATTTCGGTCACTGAATCACTCACTTTCATCTTCCGCATATCTATATTTGCAATCGTTTTTCTCTATCAACAATCGTTTTTCTCTATCAAATATCGTCGATAATAAAATGTAATTTCAATATTTTGATGTATTTGTTATATATATGATTCTTTAATTATTGTTAGATGAATTTAGGTAAATTTTTAATTAATTTCAATCAATAATTATTTAGGAACATCGTTATAATTATTGTTAGATAAATAATTAATTAACCATTGTGTATTTGTATGATTTACTATGTATTGTGAATTTTTAGATGAATTATTGAATTAAATTATAGTTTTTCCGTTTAATTTAGTTTAGTTTAGTTTAGTTTAGTTTAATTTAATTATTATAAATACGTAGTTGAATTTTTGATTTAGTTTAGAATGTAGTTGAATTTTGATTTAGTTTAAGTTTAGTTTATAATATTTAGTTTAGTTATAATATTTAATTTAATTATTATTTAGTTTAGAAATGAATTATTATTTGATTTAGTTTAGGTGAATTTATTTTGATAATTTATTGGCTCTCGGGATGGGTTGGTCGCTAAGGGTGGGGTTGGGGGTTGGCCGTCTGGGTGGGGTTGGCCGTGGGGTGGTTGGTTGGCATTTGGGGTAGGGTTGGCAGGGGGGTGGGGTTGGCCGTGGGGGTGGGGTTGGCGAGGGGTTTTTATTTTTTGTGAATATATTTTATTATTAATTAATTATAAATTATAATCCTATAATATTCAAATTACGAACACATAGAAATCAAATTAGGAAGACATGGAAATGTGAATTATAATTTATTGTTATTATTATTTTGGAAATTAATTATCATTCTCGCTCAATTATAATTTATTGTTCTTATTATTAAACATTAGTGATCAATATTACTGTTTTTATATTTAATTTGTATTATTGATCAATGTTACTTATTTTATATTTAATTTTTATTATTTAGTTTAGATGATGTTAATATTTTTATATTTAATTTGTATGATTTAGTTTAGATGTTTGTTTTATAATTAATGCTAGATGAATTTTTAATTAATTATTATGCATTTCTATGTTTTAATTAGATGACGGAGTGGAAGAATATTATCATTAGATATGGAGGATGTTGGGATGATTGTTTGAACTACTGCAGAGGTGCATCATCATATACCTATGTTCGGACGGATAATGTACTTATTTGGGAGTTAAGAGAAAGCATTAATTCCCTTCTGGGAGCAAATTCTTTTGACTACCAAATACATTATATATCGAGATCTTGAAGTGGTAGATTTATCAAATCACTTTTGACTACCGATGATCAGCTAGCTCGATTGTGCGGGGTTTATGCCCAACCGGAGGTGTATGTGACATACGGAGGCGTCAGCTCCCAAACAGAACCTGAAGCATATATGCCACAATTCGAGCAACCACGTGATACAGCGTATGACTACACTTCACAATATTCATCTCGGATGAGTCATTCACACAACAATTTGGAGCATATGATTGGTTTGAGCAAAATACACCTCGAAGTGCCGCAACATGTGCGCGAAGTGGTGGCGTGATCGTTGACAATGGTGATGATGATGAATACGTCGTCGACGGTGAAGAACAAACAGTCGATGAAGAAGGAGGAGGAGGAGGAGGAGGGCGTGCGGCTGCAAATGTGATCTACAGCACGTTTGTAGAATTTGATGCGTGGATACGTCGAGAGGGTGGAATAGAAAAGTTGCTTGGGATGATTATGCGAGTAACACGCAGGGTAACCGGGACTCGAGGTAGAACAAATGGAAGAGGCGAGAAATTGGCTGGTTCTGTTATTCCTCATGAGGCTTGAACAATCTTTTGCTAGTCCTCTTGACTCTATTCAAACCCCGATGATCCGGCGAAGGTTCCATCTTCGACAACAAGGTGGACCTTAAGATATCGGTCGGGTTGTGGCACTTGGAACAAAGAGCGAAATTTGTTATTCCACGATCGGACGGACCGGATTACGTTCAAATGCAGATATCGTGATCGGTGTCCTTTTCTATTGCGCGCATCGCAGGGGTGGTTTTGGTTTTGCGCAAGTTTGATGCCGTACACACCTGTGTAGAAGATCTCGTGAATATCGGGCGCGCAAGGTCGATGGTCGTGTGATTGCAACATACATAGCGCGAAAATACGCGAGGACGGTGAAGTCGTTAAGCCGAGATCGATTATGGCCGAGTTCTGACGAGTATGGTGTCGGGCGTCATATCTTTGTCACGGTGAGAGCTCGTAATAGGGCAATCGAGATGATATATGGTGGGCATGAACAATCCTATCATTTGCTACGGGTTATCTTCACATGTTGTGGACAACTAATCTGGTTCGTTGATTGACTTGGATATTGGACCGTGGTCGTTTCGCCACCTTTTGTAGCCTTCGGTTCCAACCGACTCGGTTACGTTGTGCATGAGGCTGTTATTGTTGTGGATGACACGCACTTGAAGGGCCGCAATAAGGGTATATTATTTGTTCTTTATTACGAAGGGCGACAACGAGCAAGTTTTCCATTGGCTTATGGAATAGGTCCGATCGAGAATGATTTATCATGGACTTGGTTTCGAGCGTGAAGGCCGCTTACGGTCGAATTCGAGGCGTTGATTGTGTCGATCGCACGTCGGTATATCCAATGTTGTGAAATATGTATTTCGAGAACGCCCACGGCTTATGCTACTACCATCTGCTGAAAAAATCACGCCTTTTGGGAAACCGTCGTGGCATTGTACGGTAAGGCGGCTTATGCATATCGGAGGCGGAGTTTGACAAAGCAATGAACATGTTAAAGTCCTCGTGCCTAAAGATAGACCCACCGGTGGTGCATATGGCAAGGTGACGAGGTCGGAGTTGAGAAGTGGGCGGATCAAAGTGCCCATGAGGCGATATACCTTTTGACTTCCAACATTGCGAGTCCTTCAATGCTCGGTTGTTGTGGGCAAGGCGATTGCCCATTTGCTCTATGGTTGAAGCGATTCGTCATATCATAGAAAATGGTTCAATCAATGACTTGAAGCGAAGAAGAACATACCCTCTTGACCTAACCCCCGAAGCATTACGCAAGATACGGACGAGCTGGAGAGATCACGCCCGGTATACTATAGTGCCCAAAAGTAACGACATTCAAAGTCAAGGACGAAACCAAACCTTCAATGTCAATCTCGGGACGGAATCGTGCTCGTGCTTGGAGTGGGACATGGATCGATCCGTGTTCTCATGCGATTCTGACTATACGGTATGGAGCTACATACTAAATATAATTTTTTAGTGCGGTATGCCAATTTATAACTAACAATTTTATCATTGTTTTTTATACTGAATTTTAATTTGTGAAGGCATAAAGATGACCAAATTTCCAGCTATGTGGGAGAATACTACCACGCCGAGAAGCTAGTACAGGCCTACTCATACAGAATAAATCATGTTCCGCCCCAATCCAGTTGGATGCTTCCTACCGATGTCGCAGCCGTTGAAGTATTGCCACCTGCTGTGGTCTGACAGGCGGGTCATCCGAAAGTTGGGCGCCATCGTCATCCAACCGAACATCCCCATCGAAGATCTGGTGGAGGAGAAATGGGGTCAAGCAGTACAAGTCGTGCACGTAGGATGTGTGGCTTGTGTGGTTCCGCAGATCACACGCGACAATCATGTCCTTATTTACCATCCCATTAATTGAATGAGATATTGATTTTATTTTCTTCACTTAACTTGATATATGAGTTTAATATGATAATTTAAGCATTCTATGAATTTACTAGAATTTTCTAAATTCATATGTTGAAATTGAAATTTTTTAGTTTAGGTGCTTAATTGCTATATATATATATATATGTTAAAGTTAATATATGATGTTAATATTGATGATTAAGCTCACATATGATACTAAAGTAAGAAGTTGGGAAGAAATTAAAGGAAATTATAATTTATGTATATGTTGTTAAGTGATTATAAATGGTTGATATACCTAAAAGTATACTAATAGAATGATGCTTGCTTTAATTGTTAAGCGATTAATTGAAAATGTTGGAGTCGAACTCCTTATTATATTTGGTTGGAAATGTTCTTGAGTTGAATGGTCGTTTTGATTTGTGAATTATGTTGAAACCAAACTCGTGATATCCTTCGAGAAAATATACTCAAATACAAATATTACAATATTCAAGAAAATACACTCAAATACAAATAAGGTTATTACATAATAATTAGTAACATGTTTCGACCACTTTCTATCTATGACTCTCGTGCACATAATTCAAAGATAGAACCAGCTATTTTCTTTCGGTAGGCATATACATTCTCATTACCCCACGAGATGCTCGGGGAACACGAAATGATGCGTTCGCGTGCATGCACATGTATGCGTTCCGGCAACGTTGTCTTCTTTATGCGAATCAGTACATCGAGAGCGGCAAATGTAAACATCGATCACGGAAAGACATGAACACCGAGTCTGTTATCTTCAAACCAACGAGTTCTGAGTAAGACCTGTGTAAATAACATCCTCAAGCCGATCCAATACATTGTGCGCTCCTCTTGTCGCCGGGGGTCTAATGAATAATGTACCGGATCGAACAATTCACACACCCCGGATGTCATGTGCATTCGAGCCAAAATGATGTGAACTCTGTTAAAACAAGGGATGATGACCTGTAAAAAGAGATTCAATTTTGTAAAGGCACAAACAAAAATATATTTTATAATTAGTCAATGTATAAGGAAGTTACCTATTCAGCAAGAAGCCATGATCTATGACTTTGGCCCACCCTGCTACTACCACGGACCGCGATACCAATTAGTAGATGGAGCCCACGAGATATACCATGATCTAGCTCTTCTTTGCGTTTGAATATTCTCAAAATACGCAGCCACCAACGACAAATGTACAACTATTCAACAAAAATAGAAATTAATATATATAAAGAATATATACATATATATTCACATCTATAAGAAATACGAAATATATACTTACAAAGAAATTGGTGTCCAAAATAATAGTGCTCGACTCATTGACCCCATTCAACAAGTCCTGCCCGTTTATTAATCTGATCCTCAGATGCATCATGTACAAATCAAGAGCCTGCAATAAATAATTTATTTTTTAGATAAAGATTTCATATATGAAAATATAAATAGAAATAGAAGTGATACTTACCCCCACGTCAAGATCGTCAGTAGGGTCTTCGATGCGAGCAAAATCACTGTAGGTCAGCGTGCATCCACTGTCTCTAATAATCACTGAACCCGTCCTCGCCTCAAGAAAATTTTCATAAGAAGCGTATACACTATCGGGGATAGGACGAGGCACAGGGCTATTCACGTAGGGTGACCTCAGTCAAGGAACAGAACCTTACTCGTTCGCTTCTACGAGTTGGCTAATTTTTTGTTTAAGCAACAGAGTTAGAAAAAGTAAACATATCAAATATGATGCAATAATATAAAATAAGATAATTTACCAATGGTCTCGGCATCTCTGGCATGGAATGACGAGCTGGATCCTCGCTGTGTGATGGGCTAATGAATCCAGATGTAGATCCATACTGCTTTGTAGAGGCCGGCGATGAGGTGTATTCTCCGGGTGGTGTGCATGAGAGACGCGGATCTGCTAGAGGAGTCTGCTGGGGTACATCTGATGTAGGAGTACGAGTAGAAGGCCCTGGTCCCTGATCGTCACTCCGCATCGCCGGTGGGGTAGTTCCACGACGGGACAACGTATATGCCTCAGTGCTATGCGAACATCTACATCGACACCCTTCTATCATGGACTCAAACCACGTCTTGAGTCCTTGAATATTCTCTCTAACCACATCATTGATCGTGTCTGTGATCCAACGACGATCCCTCCGACTCAGACGTATGTGGTGCTCACCGCCGCTGCTAGATGAAGAGGAACGTAGCTGTCTCGTACGCTTCCCCGTATCCTGACTGCGTCCCCCTATATCAGATCGGCGTCCCTCGTCCGACGCACGCTCTATCCCCACGGTGATGTCGTGGGCTCCTCATCTCCTCGTGCTCCCGTGCTCCTCATCGCCTCTTCAACAACAGCGATCGATGCGTGCCCTCGTCTGCGCTGCATCGATCACCGACTAACTTCCACATCAGTAGAAGGCCCTGCTCTAGAACGAGGCTGTCTAGTGCGGGGCGGGGGTTGTTCCCCAGGCGCACAGATGGGAACGAGTCTCCTGTAGTTCACTCCCAGTGCACCCGGATATAGAGATGACGTATAATACGGCATGCTCATCTCATAGTCGTCCGGGACTAACCCCCACAACGGTTGCCCCTCACGATCGAACAGGGGCTGTGTATCCACGTTAATCATCTTCGTGAACTTCCACCTCATGCACCTAGGATACACATCCTACGGGACATGCTTTGCAACCGTCGTGCCAAGATCCGGGATGATCTCTAGTGACCAAATATATAATGCCCATGATGGTCCGTAGAAGTGATATTTGGCCCCGGTCTTCATATTCCACATGTAGTGTTGTAGAATTTTATACGCATATGCAGCCCATGGAAATCTGCAACACGTCCGGATCGTCAACTAAGACCTAAATCCACGGATCCACGTCGTGGCAAGTCGATACCCAAGACGAATGCGTAAAGAACTAAGATGTGGGCCACACGGAGATATAGATGACCGCCAAGATCATCAATCGGACGATCCGTATCAAAGAATCTCACACCTAGATTCTCTATACTAGTCCTTCCGCTACCAACAAACCTTTGATAAACCTCAACGGATTGCGGATCGTACTCGATCAGGATCGAAAGATGGCGTCCCAAAATTCAAACCCGTCACGAGCGCAAAATCCGAGAAGGAAAAACAAATTATCCTCCCATTAATAAAAACCATATCGCTGATCTTGACCTACTAGATGGGGCCTAATCATCCGGGATACCATATGATGCAAACTCATGTTTGACTTGGATCCGATTCCCAACCAACAAAGTGACCAAACATCTTGCCTAAACCTATCCACCGTGTCTTCACCACCTACATCTCTCAATATTTGTATGACCTTCTTAAATAATTGGGCTTGAAGTACGTACTGATTGTGGATAGACGATTGATGGTCTCGGGCCTTAAGAACTCGATTTCCTATTTATTAAAAAAAATTAAACTATGCTTAATTAAGAAATATGTCAATTAGTGTGTTCACACATATATACAAAAGTTTTATTTTAGCGAATATATAGATATGTCTTCAAAATTGTATTGTGGCAATATTCATCGTTCTATATTTTTTACGTTCTTTAGCCAAAAATGAAATTGGTCTAATTAAAGTCGATAATCATACTTGTGAACCACACTTACAGGCGATCCCATAGTTGATAACTTGATAGGTTATAGATTCAAATATCATATATTTATTTTAAATTAACTATGTGGTGGATCGAATTTATTGAATCTTTTGTAGATAATACACTTTGAATTAGATATTGTGTGTGAACAGACATCATCATAATGGAAGATGGGAAGCTCGTATTGGCAGGGTGTTTGGCAACAAGTACCTCTACCTTGGGACATATGGTACGCCAACTATGCTTGCATTTTATTTAATTCAGTTACTATATTTATCGTATACTTTAAGTGCCCTAACTATTTAATTTAAATTATGAATAATAAATTTAAAATAGAAATTTCGAAGACAACTGTGATCAATTTGAATTACTAACAATAAATATAAAATTTAAAATTTTGCAGGTATATATTGGTTATAAATTTAAAATATAAATTGAAAATAGTGAATGCATTTTAGGAATATAATGATCGTGTTTTATCAAATTTCGAACAATTTTTTGTAACCTCGATCGGTTTTGTTAATTTTAATTATTTTTATGTGAAATTTCACTTATGTTATTTGAAATATGATTATTATTGTATAATTTGAATTTTTGTGTTGGATTTATGACAACTTAAATTATTAATTTAATTTAAACTTATAAATTATAAATTTACAAATTACGATCCATTATTAAAATTAAAGCTAAAATTTTAAAATAGAAATTTCAAGACAACTATGATCAATTTAAATTATGAATAATAATTTTAAAATAGAAAATTTTGCAAGTATTGGTTATAAATTTAAAATATAAATTGACATTGTGACCGAATTTTAGTAATAGAACGATCGGTTTTATCAATTTTGACCTGTTTTGGAATCCCGATCGGTTTTATTAATTCCAACTAGAACAATTAACAATAAATTGTACCTGTTTTATTGAATGCGTACACTACAGTTTTTACTAACAATTAACGACAAAAATAAGTTAAAACATAATAAATTATGAACTATCAACTATTCTCAAATCACACAATAAATTATGCACTATCACAATAAACAATAAATTATAGACTATTGTCTAATTACACAATAAATTATGGACAATCAACTACTATCTAATTAAATAAATTATGCACTTTTCTGTACCTAACATTTGAATGGCCTACATTTGAGATTATTTTAATCTAAGTGGGTATATCCTACGTGTTTTTATCAAATTAGGTATATCCCATATGTATATTATCAAATATAATTTGCCTCCCATAATAATTCACGCATAATAATAATAATTCAATTCGAAATTTGCTAATTCACGGAGCATAACAAACATAATTAACAATATAACAAAACATATAATTCAAAATTCACTAAGCATATAAATACATAATTAACAATATATAATTAACAAAACATATAATTGGAATTATAATTTAGAAATCATAATAATTAACAAAAATATACAAAACAACTATATAAATAAACAAAATACAACAATATTAAAAAAAACCGTGAAGTCATTGTGTTGTCCGCGTGGGGGGTGGCCGAGGGTGGGTTAGTCGCCGGGGGTGGGTTGGCCGTCGGGGGTGGGTTGGCCGAGGGGTGGGTTACGGGGGGTGGTGGGTTGGCCGGGAAGGGATGGGTTGGCCGCCGAGGTGGGTTGGCCGCCGAGGTGTGGCTTGGCCGAGGAGTGGGCTAGCCGCGAGGTGGCTTGGCCACCGGGGTGGGTTGGCCGCCGAGGGTGGGTTGGCCGCGGTGGTTGTTTAGCCGTGGGTTGGCATGGATGGGGTGTGTTGGCTTGTGGTGTCTTGGGAGGGTTGGCATGGGAGGTAGGTTGGCAGCGGAAGCCGCGGGTTCACGGGAGTGGCTTGGCCGCCGGTGAGGGAGGAGTTGGCCGGAGGAGGGAGCGAGAGAGAGCGAGAGAGAGAGAGTAGAGAGGTGCGAGAGAGAGAGAGAATAGAGAGTGCGAGAGAGAGAGAGTAGAGAGTGAATTTGAATGTTAAATAAAATTTTAACATTGGATTCCCCTGAAAAAGTGAACAAGATTCTGGCATTGACTGCACAAATTTTTTGAATTTTAGTGTTCTGTGCGCCATTGACTGAATGGCACAAACTTTCCTGATGGGCACAATTTTTCGTGTTGCACAGTTCATTGATTTTGATGAAAATATATTAAACTAATAAAATGGGTATACATGGCACGCTTTTTTTGAAATGGATATAGACAACACACTTTTTTTCAAAATATGCTAAATAAGCTCCGCACCCTTAATTTAAATTCACCAACGCTGAATAATATATACTATATGTTAAGACTAAAGTTATACCATAAAAGTATCAATTTTGTCCCAACAATCAATTCAGATGGTGTTTGACTAAGCTTATAAGCTATTTAGGAACTTATAAGTTCATGTAAATTGTTTGGTAAAATAAGTTCATAAACGACTTATAAGCTGTGAAATTAAGCTCCAACAACTTATGAGCTCCTCCAAAAATAAGTAGCTCAATCTCAACTTATTTTTTCATAAAATTATAAGTAACAGTGAATTTATCAAAATAACTTTATTATAGTTCGTCATTTTCTACATATACACTATCGATTTCATATTTCGTTAATTTTCTTTATTCTAACTCACGATTCTTTCTCTAGTTTATAAGCTCAATTATCCAAACACTTTGACAATTTATAAACTCTTCAAACATTATGTCTTATAAGCATTTGAAATATTTTATAAGTTCTTAGAATTTATAAGCTCTTTAAAATAAGCTTAGCCAAACACCCTCTCAGATTAACCAAAATCGATTACACGTACGCTTCCAACAAATTAAGTAGAGAAAGAATCAATTGAAGGAATTGATGCTACGTACGGCAAAAATATTAAAATAATCATATGTATATAAATAGATGAGCAAATAAGAACTATATCTTTTTTGAACTATGCATAAGACGTGTATAGTTGATGTACAGAATGTATAAAATTATGTACAAGCATTCTAAATGATTGCACAACATGACAATTTTAGAATATTTCGTTTTGTACAACTTTATATATTTTGTGTATTAACTTCATACATCATGTACATAGTTCTCAATTTCTAAAAAAAATTATAGTTTTCACAATAACCAACCTCATATATAGGGATAAGAATGGATCTAACAAACTAATCTTAAAGTATAAAATAAAACCATTTTCAACACTTACGATGAATTCATCATCTTACTTGATGAATTCAAGCACTTGGGTTTGAATCCCATAAGGGGCGTATTTTTATTTTTTTTGAATTCAGACATTTTTTTTTGAATTCAGACACTTACATGGTAAATTCAGATGCTTTCACAGTAGATTCAGATGATTTCATGAGTTCGTAATTTATACGTTAAAGAGAACTTTTATAATAAGCACTCCCAACATATATATATATATATATATAGGGAGTGGATCAAATGAGAACCATATCTTTTTTGCGAACTCTACGAACCATGCATAAGACGTTGAAGATGATGCACAAACGGTATAAAGTTGTGCATAACGAAAACTTTCTAAAACTATTTTGTTGTTCAACAATTTTAGAAAGTTTTAGTTATACAACTTTATCTTATTTTGTGCATATTCATTAACTTTCATAGCATATTCATTTTGTTCGTAAAGAATTTTCGTAGTTCTTAATTCTCACGTTAAAATTGGTTCTTATTTGAACCTCACTCTCTATATATATATATATATATATATATATATAAGGCAAGTTATAATTAATTTTTGGAACAGAGGCTAGGCCAAGAGTAGGTGCCATAAGATTTAGAATTAGAAATAGAGAATGGAATATGTATTTTGTTGAATAGACAAATATGAAAAATGCTTTACCAAGAAGCGCATATTAATTGACGAGGAGGGCTAGTCCAAGTGGTAAGTCGAACACCAAAGTCTCTTTTTGGTAAGAAGTCATTGTTTAAAGTTCTATTAATGTGTGGGTTGTATTTTCATTTGTTTGGATATTTGGTCTAGTTTATACTATTTTTTGTTATTTTATTTGAATATGGTCTACTTTATACATATTCAGTTATCTTATGTTATATCTAAAGAAGGGTTAAGAACAACTAATCCCTCATTGAGTTATTGTTATATTTTTTTTCAACTTCAACACTAACTGCTGACAAAACGTTATTTACAAATTTTTTTTTTGCATTATCTCCTCAACTCACACACAGACATGACTTTGTTGAAGATGAAGCGCTCTCTCTCTCTCTCTCACACACACACACACACATACACACACACACGACTTTGTTGAAGATGAAGTTGACAGTATCGTAGATACAGTAGAACTGTCGTCGATTTGGATAGTAGAAAGTGTATGCGACACCTCGAAGTTACAATCGAACAATGCCATCTTGTCGCCTTGAGACCAAAACGCCAGCACCTGGTACCCATCCGGCCCAGTCACATTGTGGAAGATCATTCTTCGCGCTATGAATTCGTGGGCTGATGGGATATGGCCCAACCGCTCAAGCCCACTGCCAGGCCCAAACGAGCTGGGCCTGACATCATGACCAGGCCCGCGCGGTTAAGCCAAAAGGCCCAACCGCCTCTGAACCCTAATTTCGCTCCAGCCTCCTCATTGGTCACAGGCATCGCCCTACATGGAAGGTAAGGGGCCCCTACACGCAAGGAAGAGTCCCTATACGCCTGGGAAGAGTCCCTACATGGAAGGGGGATAGAACACGTCTTTAGGGGTTTCGGATATGTATAAATAGAAGAAAAATTGACAGTAGAAGGGTTGGCAACTTATTGAATGCTAAGAGCTTGTAACTACACTCACTGTACTCAAATCATAGTGAAAGTATTGAGGAATCACTCCTCGTGGACGTAGATCTCATTAACGATCGAACCACGAAAAGCCTTGGTGTTCTTTATTGCTTTACATAAATCTCGCATACTCACGTAACCGATTTATCATTGGCGCCGTCTGTGGAAAAGTCTGAACAAGAAAGCTTCGCTTCCTCTACAACTTAATGGCAAGAACACGCACAACCGCCGCCGACGCCGGCAACAACCGCTACCGAGGACCGACCGTGTGGTCACTCGTCGCGGGAAGGAGATCGCAGACGCGCCAAGCGTTCACACTCCCGAGGGCAATATGGAAAACGCTCCATACACCCTCGTGGACCACCTCCCAACGTAGGGAAATGCCGACCTCAACGAGGATGAACAAACAGCTCATTCGTCCCACGAGGCCCTCGGCCGAGCTGTGACCGAGTTCCTCAACGCCAACCTCGCCAATTCCAAAGCTTCCTCAACGGAGGACAAAGGCCGGGCCCTCAAGGGCCCCGAACTGAATACCACGGCCGCCGAGGTCTCTTCCTCCGAAACAGCCGCCCACCTTGACGTGATAGCCGAGAACGTGCATCACACCCCGACGCGTGCGGAGCCGCCACCGCGGCCGAGCCGCCGCCTCGATTCGCAGAGCCGCCACCGCGACGAGCCGCCACCGCCATCGCCCGCCATTCGCGGAGCCGCTCTCCACCTCGTTATGCCGACCAGAGCCGAGCAAAGCAGAGAGAGAAGAAAGGCGAGTCGAACTCCCTGGAGGGACGATAAGCGCCGCCATCGATCCCCACCCTCCGAAAGAGATGGCAACGATCTCCGGGATTCGGCCGATGCGGCGAGAATTATCTCCCATTTCTCCGGAGAAATTTAGACACGCCCCTACCCCAAATGATACGGCACCCAATATTGCCGCCACGATGGCTAGGAGACCCTCCGACTTCCTTTTCGCCTACACTACCAACATGGCGAATCAAGGAATGAAAGATTTTCACATGTGCAAAATCTTCCCGAGTCTTGATCTCCAACGCCCGACGCCGTTCACCTCGCCCGCCGTAATGAGCGATACACCGCCTGTGACCTCATGGATCAATTCAAATGGCGCTTCTATCAGAAGATGCCACCTCAGCAGCCCTCCTCCGACCTGCTCACAATCCGCCAAGGGCGGGATGAGACGATGTCGAACTTCATCTCGAGGTTCATCAAGAGTCGCTCAAAATTGACGACAGTAACGATCTCTACATCATCAACGCGTTTAAAAACGGGATCCGACCCGGCGCGCTGAATAAAGAAATCACCAGGGAGAAACCAAAGACGGCGAGTAAGCTTTGGAACCTGGTGGACAACTTCGTCAAAGGAGACGAGTCGGATCGGAAGAAGAGGAGATCCGGACGACGGAAGTCCGAGAGAAAAGCCGGATGACCAAGTCGAGGCGCCGATCGTCAAACGCCTCGACAGATCAAGAGAGGCCCACGAGTCCGTGCTCGGACTCGCCCAACCACAGCGGCGAGCCCCCCGCTCAAATCATGGGCGAAAATATTCGAGCTCACGCCGAGCTCTTCCAAGCCCTCCTATGAAAGGAGGATCCAAGAAGAGGTCCACAGAGGGTATTGTGACTATCACCAAGGGTATGGTCATGATACCGAGGATTGCGAGGAACAGGCTCGCAGATCGGCGAGCTCGTCAAGGTGGAGCCCTCAAGAAATACCTCGGCCGAGCCGGGCCGGAAACAGAAGCGGGGGAAGAATAACGGTGGCAACAAGCTGCGGCCGACCTTGGCGACGACCCGACCAAGACGACGAGGCGAAGTTCCCAATGTTATGGAGCAGGTCTACGTTATAACCGGACTGCCCATCGGAGTGACGTCGTCGTCGTAAAAACGGTTTCGAGGTCGGCCACTCTTGAGCCAAAAACAAGCGACTCCGGACGGTGAGAACATAGTGTTCTCCAAGGAGGATCTGGTACCCAAAATCATGCCGCACGGGACGCCATCACCATACAGGCCGTGGTGGGCAACAAGAACGCCCATCGGTCTATGTCGACATCGGGGCCTCCGTCAAGATCATCTTCCGTAGCTGCTCGATAAACTCAAGGTCGGAGGTATTGGTGCTTCGCGCTACCTCACAATTACGGAGCCACCCAGAGGCGGTTCAACCCGAGGCGCCATTACCCTTCCGTTACCGTAGAGTACGGCTCCTGTGTCGGTCACCAAGGCGATTAAATTTTTCCTGGTCCAGGCCCCCTCTCCGTACAACATCATCCTGGGGAGAGATTGGCTATACGCCACCAAGGCCGTCTGTTCGGTCTACCACCTCACCGTCAAGATTCCCACCCCGGTGGGAGTGCTTAGCATCCGTATGCGACCAAGATGCGGCCTCGTCCCTGCATAGCAATTACTGAACCCCTGAGGTCGACGCCCGGACGACTCGACCGAAAGCCTTCGACTATCGACGACGATCCTCGAAGGTCATCCGTGTCGGCACCTGTGGCCCAACCGACATCCGGCAGCGTGTCATACAACTTCGAGGGAATACAGGGGCGTGTTTGCGTGGTCCCGCCGATATGACCGAGTGTCGCCCGAGCTCATAACTCATCGCTCAACATTGACCCGGCTACCAAGCCATCCGTGAAGAAAGAATATTCGCGTAACGCAGCGGTCATAAGGGACGAGGTGACTCGACTTGGAAGGCCAAGATCTTGTTCGAGGTCAAATACCGACACGGATGGCTAATCCGATCGTGGTTCGAAATCCGGGAGGGTGGCGCATGTCGTCGATTACACCGACCTCAACAAGACCGCCTTGAAAGATTGCTACCCTCCCGACATTGACAAGAAGGTGGAGGCATTGGTGGGCCACGAGATGTTCAGCTTCCTAGATCTTACAAAGGATACCACCAAATCCTGATGGGCGCGGAGGATGCCCCGAAGACCGCGTTCATCACCGACTTCGGCGTCTTTGCGTACCGAAAGATGCCTTTCGGCCTGAAGAACGTCGGGGCTACTTACCAGATGATGGTGGATGCAACATTCAAAGACCACATCGGGGAGATTGTCGAGGTCTACGTCGACAACATCGTAGTCAAAAGTCAAAAAACGGAGAGCTGCGCCGATGACCTCGACACTATCCTCCAACTCCTCAGGTCGGCCAACCTCAAGCTCAACCCCCAGAAATGTACATTTATGGTGAAGACCGCAAGTTCACGGGATCTTTGGGTTTTCAAGAGGGCACAAGGCCAATCCCACCAAGGTGAAGGCGGTGCTCGACATGCGGTGCAAGGACCATCCGTGAGATCCACAAACTCACGGGTGTCTAGCCGCCCTCGTGATTCCTATCTCGAGCCGTCGAGCGGCTTCCTTCTTCAAGATCTGAGGAGAGCTCGGACTTCGCTGGCGGGAAGAACACCGTGTCGCCGCCAACCGAAGGAGTATCTCGCCGACCGCCGACCTGTCGTCCGAAGCAAGGTGAACTCCTCTCTATATTTGGCCGCCTCGGACGAGGCCATCGATCGGTATTGGTGCGAGATGAGGAGGACGACAACTCCCATCTACTTTATTAGCCGAGCTCTCGAGGGACCGTAGGCGAGGTACACCACTCGAAAAGGTAGCACCGCCTTGGTGAACGCCAAGCGACGCCTCGACCCTACTTCCAAGCCCATTACGTCTGGGTACTAAGCGACCTACCTTTGAGACAAGTCTTGTCCAAGCCGAGTCATCCGGACGCATAGCTGTGGGCATCGGATCTCGGCGAGCACGACATCTCGCATCTCCCTGACCGCCATAAAAGGGCAGCTCACCGACTTCCGGTGGAAGCCAAATTCACCGAGGTCGGCTTTACCAATGAGGTCGCCCAACACCCGCCCCCACGCGGAGGAATCCATCCTGCACCGCCCGATAACCGCTGTTGGCGGATGTCGTGGGCGGAGCTTCATGCAAAACAGGCGGCGGGCGGCATTCTCCTCGGCCCGGACAATCAAAGTGACCTCGCCTCCGGTTTACCTTCCCGACCACCAACAACGAGGTGGAGTATGAAGCCGATCTCGTGACTCCGCCTCGCAAAGGAATCGAGTGTGACAATGTCCGGATCTTGGGATTCTCGGTCGTGGTAAACCGTGTCCTAGGCGACATCTGAGGCCAAGGAGGACCGAATGAAGCGATACCGAGAAGGCAAAGGAGATGCCGACCTCATTCGGTACACCAAGATTCATCGGATCCCACGGCGAAACGGCCGACGTTCTCGGCAAGTTAGTTGCGTCGTCAACAAGTCCACCAGGTGGAGGAGGTTCATTCGAAGCATAGCGAGTCTCACATCGGCATCATCACCGAGATAGAGCCGAATTGATGTCTCCCATAAAGGCTACACGGAAGATGGCGCCTACCTCAAGATCGGCTCGAAGCCAAAAGATGATGGCGAAATCCCGTATACCTCATACACGAGGGCGCTCTCACCGAAGTCTTACCTTAAACCCTCCCGAGGTGCCTCGGCCGGAAGAGGCCGACTCGTGCTCAATGAGATCCACGCAGGTCTTGTGGAGTCACATCGAGTCGCGAGCTCTCTCAAAGAAGACCGAGGTCGGGATATTCTTGCCCACCATTGTTCAAGATTCGGCCGAGCTCGTCAAAAGTGTCCGGTGCCGCCACTCCACGGTCAAAAGCTACCCCAAACCGATCTAAGCGGCTGCAGAGCCGTGGCCTTTCATGCGATGGGGATCGACATCGTTGTGTAGGGAAAGCGTATGTTAACCCTCGCCCGAGGATCCATCTTGGGTGTTTAATTCACCATACATTGATTATAAACCTAGCATGCGTCTATATAATTAATTGCAACACGTTGGGGTTTTCTCGTGTTTACCTTTGATCCGCCGAGGTGGATCGAGCAGGATGAACGGATTGAGCGGTCGAGACTCGTGCTTTGACCTTCTCGGATCAGATCCCGGTTGCCCAATCTCCAACGTCGAGTGAGGACGATCTATGGAGAATGCTTCGAAAATCACCCAATGCTCTAAGATGGCTCTCTAAAATCTCTCCCAAGAACTATGGAATTTCAAATAATGTGTGGGATTAATGAGCATTCATCTCATACCTTATATTTATAATGCACTACCTTAATCCTATATGGAATATTACCATAATCCTATATGGAATATTACCATAATCCTATATGGAATATTACCATAATCTTAGGATTATTTCCATACTCTTGGATTATTTCCATACTCTTAGGATTATTTCCATACTCTCAAGATTATTACCATAATCTTATATGGAAAGGATCTATGCATATACCATAAATATAATTATATCCTTGTGGGATAAAGAGAATAAAATCTTGCCAGAGAGATATAGGGACCGATTTTCTTGCTAAGCTATGGGCTGGATGGGCCAACCAGGATCAAATGCAAGGAATAAAGATGGGCCTCAAATAAATTAATTATCTAATGTTCAAATTGAGAACATAAATTAATTTATAAACATTCGATCATGCCACTAGAGAAAGAATGCTTGACTTACCCTTTATTACCGAAGTTGAGTCGGGCTTGCACTTAGACATTACGAATCCTCAGATTTAAGATATCGAACGCCCATTAATCATTTATAGCAATCGATCGCTTAAAACGACATAACTTCATTTCCTTAAGTAGTACCACTCAACCTTATTATTGTACTTGAGCTAACTCAACTGCGCAGGTTTAGTACAATAAACCTTTGAGCTCCTTAAGGGGCGCCATCATCCTTAACGGATACGGTGACTGACATGAGATAACTAGCGTGACATACAAGATCGCCACCACCCAAGATGCGGAGAATCTTGGTTAGAACATATAACCTCACTCATAACAAGTCAAAGTGATGGTCAAGAACTCATACTCACCTAATACCTTATCGAGGTTTAGATTATCGTAAGTCACCGAGATCTTGGTTCTTCACGACGGTCGAAAGAAGAACTCATCTCACTGTGATCCTTCAATACGTCGAGACGCACCAAAGATAGACAAGCAACTAAGTCAAGTCACTTTTATCTATATGCAGCCTAAACCGACAACTCGTCCTTAAGTCGTCTCACCGAAACTTTTATATCTCATTAAGCTTCGACCAATCATACGCACTTCGTGATCTTCTACACATCGTATGATCTAACTTATATATGAGATAAGGGACACGAATATATGCAATCAAGTATTCATTTCGGATAGAGATTGTAATAGTGGTAGCGAAACATTGTATACAAGCTCAACCAAACCGCTTTCAAGATACAAATCAACAATCTCCCACTTATACTAAAGCAAACTTTTAGTATACAATGTGTCTCTACTAGCTATTACAAACAAAACCATCACTTTGCTTCTCCCACTTATACAAAAGTTTCCTTTCTAAGTGGGTGCCATCTAGCGCAATTCAGTCCTCTAACGTCCCTCGACGTAGACTTATTGCGGCAGATTTAGCGGTGCCATCTAGCGCAATTCGAGTCCTCTAACGTCCCCGACGAGACTTATTTCGCAAGCTTTAGTGAATGGATCGGCCAGGTTATCCGTCAGATCAATCTTTGCTATCAGACGTCCCCTCGTCTAACGATTTCTCGTATGACATGGTACTTTCTCTCTATGTGTTTGCTTGCTTGGGGATCGGTGATTCCTTCGAGTTTGCCATTGCACCGAGTTATCACAAGAAACCATGATACTCATGGGCAAACCAGTACCACATCTAGATCCATGAGGTAGTTCTCGAACCATACAACCTCCTTAGCAGCCTCCGGTGGCTACATATTCGCTTCCATGGTAGAGTCCGCACGCATCGCCGCTTTGCACTCCGCCAGATACGGTTCCACCTCCCAAGGTAAACACATAGTCCGAGGAAGACTTATTCTTATCACGGTCGACTTGGAACCGAAATCAGATAACCCAAAGGCATTAGACTATCTGCATGGTAAACTAGCTATAATCTCGAGTCCTTTTCGTGTACTTGAGTATATGCTATCTACAATTCAATGTGCTTGTCCAGGGTTAGATCGATATCTAGTTACTATGCTTCTCGCACAACAGATATCGGGCCTCGTATGTAGCATCAGCATACATGAGACTTCCTACGCGAAACGTAGTGAACTTGTCTCATTTCCTCTATCTCCTTTGCGGTCATAGGTGATCGCCTTTAGATAAAGGAACGCCATGTCCGAAAGGTAGCAATCCTTTCTTGGCGGTCTCGCATACTTAAACGAGTAATCACAAAGATCAATGTAAGACGCTGAGATAAGCTCAACATTTTCCTCTTGCGATCTCGGTGAAACCTTGATCCCAAGAATGTACGCCATCTCCTAAGTCTTTCATTTGAAATCGATCGGATAAACAACTCTTTACGCCGATAACAACTTCACATTGTTGCCAACAGAAGAATGTCATCTACGTAAAGTGCAAGAAATACCATTACCGCTGACATCTAACCGATACACACAACTCTCGCTAGGCAACTGGGTAAATCCATGTGACTTTACCACCTCGCCCAAACGTAAGTTTCATGATCTTGCATCATTGTCTTGTATCGCCTCGCCGTCGTCCATGGGTCGATTATTGCCTGCTCGCTTTACGGGACTAAACCGACGATTCACCCACGAACATAAATCGCTCGGGTTGACGAACAACCCTCCCACTACGACGAGGTGCTATAGACATAATGACAACCGTGGGTGCAGAACTTGTGGTTCTCTATCTTGCACAACTTGTCAGTGTAGGTACCACTTATGCGGTCGGTATCTCCAATGAACTCGACCCACTTCTATTTCTCAAGTATCTCGTGTCGATCCTCCCACTGACTCGACATCTCGCACTTTGGCCTAAACGGTGGTGGAATACGATCATCTTCTAATTCTTGAAGAATGATTTCAACTTTGGACTTATGATTTTCATATAATCTCTTCTAAGAATCGGGCATTAGTGCTAATAATGACCTTCCGATCCTTAGACTATAGAATAAACCACCTTCGCTCCTCTAGGATAGCCAATAAACAAATTTCGCATCGATCTAGCCTCCAACTTGTCGCCTTCTTGTTCAAAGACGTGTGCCGGATCGCCCATATCCTTATGTGGCTTAAACCGGCTTCGCCCAACCACAACTCGAAGGGGTCTTATCGACCGACTTGACGGTACTAGATTTAGCAAGTATGCCGCCGCCTCTAAGGCATACCCCGTAACGAAATAGGCAATGTAGCATAACTCATCATAGATCTAACCATTTCCAAAAGAGTCCTATTTTTTCGCCTCGACACACCATTTTTTGTGGTGTGTCTCGTGAAGTCTTGCTGGATGTAATCCCACACTTCACTAGATAGTCCATAAACTCGTTATCGAGGTATTCGCCACCGCGATCGAACGCAGGACTTGATACTTTTACCTAGCTTCGCTCCACTTCCGCCTTAAACTCTTTGAATTTCTCAAAGCATTCGAGACTGCGGTGAAGCGGTATACGTATCCGCACCTCGAGTAATCGTCAATGAAAGTGACAAAATACTGCACCCTCCACGAGCTTGTGTGACATCGGTCCACACAGTCGAATGGACTAACTCAACATTTCACGGGCTCTATAACCCTTCGCTTTGGGTCCGTCGACATCTTACTTTCTATACAGATTCGCAGACCGAGAACGAGTAACCGTGAGATCACCCAACGCCCATTCTTAGCCGCCTGATCCTATTTAGATTGATGTGACCTAATCTAAGATGCCGAGAAAAGTAGAGTCATCTTCACAAGAAAACTTTCTTTTTAGGGTTTGATGAAGATGCAACATAGTTATAGGTATTATGTTTTGCGAAATAGTATAAAGCGAATTATATAAAGTGCCAACACGATAACTTCGCCATTTCTTATGATAGAAACACCACTATCAAAAATAATGAATATCCATGTGTAAATAATTTCAAACAGAACAAGGTTCCACCGAAAATCCGCACATATAAAACGCCTTTCAAAACTAAAACTGTTGTCCCAAAACATAAAGAACATCTCCAACTGCAACAGCCTGACTTTCGCCACGTTGCCTATGGAGATCGTTATCTCGCCATCAAACAGCTCCTTGTCCGCAGAACCCCGCAGGTGTAACAAACATGATCGATTATACCAGATCTACTACCCAAGAATGGGTAGAACAAGTCGCTAAACATGTTTCCGTTACTAAAGCAAACGGCGACTTGAGCCTTGAGCATAGGGCACTTGCCTTCCATGCCTGCTGCTTACCGCACTTGAAGCACTTGCCTTCTCCTTTGGCTTCTTCAAGCCTCCGTGGCAACCATGTTCTTGCTCCCATTACTCCCACTATTTCCTCGCTTTACCACCTTTGGCACCCTTTTCTATTTCCATTTTGCAACGAAAATTTTGGGCCCTTAGATGTGCTAGCAAGAGCATGTGTCCTTTTCCCATAACTCCTTCCGCAGCAACGAGATCATTAAGCAACCGACTAAGTGTAAACTCGGTCTTGCTCATGATCGCATTCACGCCGAAAGTTCTCAAAAGACTTGGCGAGGTATTGAGGATGATATCGACCTTGGCCGCCGTCAATACCTCCTCCCAACCGATCAAGACTATCCATGAGATGAGTCATGGGAGACATGTTCATGGACCGAACTTCCTTCTTCCATCTTACACGCCAAGATCTCTCTCATTGTGTGGAAGTCGATCGTCTCGATCCGATCGCCCAAACTTACCTCGAGACTTGACCAAATATCGGTCGCGTCGCCATCGATCGATGTTGCGTGCAAGTTTTGACATCGTAGTCATCATATAGCATTTAGCCATATTGTTTGACTTATTCCAAAGTCCGCCGACTCGCCGCTCATTAGTCGATCGTCGAAGGGCATCGGGTTTAGGAGTAGTGAGAACAAACATGTGTTCTTCAATGATAAGAACATATTCCATGTTTCGCTTCCACTCGATAAAATTTGGACCGGATAACGGATTTTGTGCGAGCATATTGATAATCGCGTAAGAGACATATCTCAAACGATAATGTAAAACACATAAGCATACGATCGCAAATAATTCGTAATAATAATATTGTAACCTTTTGATAAAACAATATTAATTGAAACCTCCAATCGCCCAAGGAATTCCACATGCAAGCCACGCGTGGACGCTTACACACGAACCCCCGACTGCACTAAAATATACCTTTAGTCGCTTAATTTCAATCCATGTCAACTTATCCTTATGACAAATGAAATTAATGATCGACCTTACTGACCACATCACTATCGCAAGAAGGGACTTCATGGAAGTTGTACTGAGGTGATGTCTAAGCAATGACCACAATTTTAACAAAGAAGATGAATTCTTAGAATTGGTATACTCACCGGACCATACCGCTCCAATTCAAATTCTTTTGTTATCTCATTTTATATCTATCTCTAGAGAACTTATGAAAATCGCACATGCAGCCACGCGTGTGGGCGCTACATGAAACTCCCACTTCTCAATAGATTAAAATGTTTTATTTAGAAATCTCATCTAACAAACTTATGATAAACAAGGCAAGCAAGCCACGCTGCGTGGATCGCCATCACTCATGCCTCACTTTGTTTAGAGATCAAAAGTGGAGGTCTTGACATTTTAATTTGAAAAATTAATTTGTCGGGTTGCTTGCTTTAGTCTTTTATTCAAAAGGTTTGTCCATGCAGATCACGTAATCCTAGCATGCTTTTCTATAGAACTCAACATGTAAAACATGCTCGCAGAATTCTAAAATATGCTTGATAAACGCGATAAACCTAGCATGCTTACTATGCGCATCCAATTACGTAAAACACTTAAAGGTTTGTCAACGTAATATAAACATACATAGCATGCTACTGCATAATTTAAACATCCACGACATGCATATGAACGATAAAAATAAAATAAAACGTTCATCGCGGCCCAATCGTGAAACCTTTACAATTAAATCTAATCTATTACATAGATTTACAAAGTACAGTATTTAAACTTCGAAAACGGGCCTCGCGTGCACGGGCACGGACCGGATTCAACAATTGGGCCTCGCGTGCACGGGCACGGGCCGGAAAATCTGGAAAAACGGGTCTGGGCCGGGTCGGCCCAAAATGTGCTGGGCCGCGCGCTAGGGCAAAGCCCACCGCCAAGCCCATACTTCAGCCCCTTTGCCGCCTGGCCTCGCGGCTGCCTCATGATCCGCTAACGCGACCGCGACCCGCCGAAAGCACGCTGCGTCGCTGCCACGCCCAAGCGCCGAACGTCCGCCGAGACATCGCCGCCAGCCGCCATACCGCGATCATGAGTCCGCCGCTGCCGCCGGGTTTCGCGCGAACGCGCGCCCGCCGCCCGCTAGCTCGCACGCGCAGCAGCCTCGCGGGTAATCTCGCGACCGCGAAGTTCGCCGCTAAGCGCCAGGATCCCGCGAGAACGCGCGCCTGTCGCCGCAGCCCTCGCGATCGCCTTAGCGATCGCGAGACTCGCCGCGAAACCACCCGTAAACAACCGATAACCCCGTTTTTCCCGTTTGCTGCTCTTCGCTCGCTCGCTCGTTTTCTTTTACGTATAAGATTTACATAATAAAATCTAATCTAACCACGGATTTTCTCGTGTGTAAAACAAAACCAACAAAACAAACGAGCCACGATGAACGATAAACCATTAATTATAATAACGCGACGAATAATCAAACGCGAATTAATCCAACAGAGCCAAGATTACGATCCCGTGCTCGATACCAATGTAGGAAACGATGTTAACCCTCGCCCGAGGATCCATCTTGGGTGTTTAATTCACCATACATTGATTATAAACCTAGCATGCGTCTATATAATTAATTGCAACACGCTGGGGTTTTCTCGTGTTTACCTTTGATCCGCTGAGGTGGATCGAACGGATGAACGGATTGAACGGTCGAGACTCGTGCTTTGACCTTCCGGATCGTATCCCGCTGCCCAATCTCCAACGCCGAGTGAGGACGATCTATGGAGAATGCTTCGAAAATCACCCAATGCTCTAAGATGGCTCTAAAATCTCTCCCAAGAACTATGGGAATTTCAAATAATGTGTGGATTAATGAGCATTCATCTCATACCTTATATTTATAATGCACTACCTTAATCCTATATGGAATATTACCATAATCCTATATGGAATATTACCATAATCCTATATGGAATATTACCATAATCTTAGGATTATTTCCATACTCTTAGGATTATTTCCATACTCTTGGGATTATTTCCATACTCTCAAGATTATTACCATAATCTTATATGGAAAGGATCTATGCATATACCATAAATATAATTATATCCTTGTGGATAAAGAGAATAAAATCTTGCCATAGAGATATAGGGACCGATTTTCTTGCTAAGCTATGGGTCTGGACGGGCCACCCGTGGATCAAATGCAAGGAATAAAGATGGGCCTCAAATAAATTAATTATCTAATGTTCACCCGTAACATAAATTAATTTATAAACATTCGATCATGCCACTAGAGAAAGAATGCCGACTTACCCTTTATTACCGAAGTTGAGTCGGGCTTGACTTAGACATTACGAATCCTCAGATTTAAGATATCGAACGTCCATTAATCATTTATAGCAATCGATCGCTTAAAACGACAATAACTTCATTTCCTTAAGTAGTACCACTCAACCTTATTATTGTACTTGAGCTAACTCAACCTGCGGGGTTTAGTACAATAAACCTTTTGAGCTCCTTATGGGACGCCATCATCCTTAACGGATACGGTGACTGACATGATAACTAGCGTGACATACAAGATCGCCACCACCCAAGATGCGGAGAATCTGGTTAGAACATATAACCTCACTCATAACAAGTCAAAGTGATGGTCAAGAACTCATACTCACCTAATACCTTATCGAGGTTTAGATTATCGTAAGTCACCGAGATCTTGGTTCTTCACGACGGTCGAAAGAAGAACTCATCTCATCGTGATCCTTCAATACGCCGAGACGCATCAAAGATAGACAAGCAACTAAGTCAAGTCACTTATCTATATCGCGCACTCAAACCGACAACTCGTCCTTAAGTCGCCTCACCAGGAAACTTTTATATCTCATTAAGCTTGACCAATCATACGGACTTGTGATCTTCTACACATCGTATGATCTAACTTATATATGAGATAAGGGACACGATATATGCAATCAAGTATTCATTTCGGATAGAGATTGTAATAGTGGTAACAGAAACATCAGATACAAGCTCAACCAAACCGCTTTCAAGATACAAATCCAACAGTTGGTCCGCTCGACCGAGCACCGTGTCGCCGATACTTGGTCGTAGCCATAGACTACTTCACAAAATGGGTCGAGGCCGAGCCACTTTCGAGCCTCACAAGGGGAGGATTCGCACCTCGTGGAAAAATATAGTCCGCCGCCCGCATACCGCATATCTCCGTCTCGCATAACGGCACCCAATTCGTCGACAAAAATTTCAAGGAGTGGTGTGAAGAGCTCCAGATCGAGAACGCTCACCTCGGTCGCACACCCGCAAGCGAATGGTCGGACTGAGGTGACGAACCGCACGATCGCATAAGGATTGAAGAAAAGGCTAGATCGAGCTAAGGGTGATTGGGCTGAAAATCTCCTCAAGTCCTCTCGGGTCCTACAGACAACACCTCGGACCTCGCACGAGAAACCCTTTCGATCGGGTTCACGGTGCGAGGCCGTCATACCGGCCGAGATCGACGCACCAAGCCCGCGACTTTCACTTCGACCGTGCCGGAACGAGGAAGACCTGCGTGCAACCTCGACGCCTCGAGGAGAAGCACGAGCTCGCTTCATAAACGAAGCCACGACATGGGCCAGTCGCACGCAGACTACAACAAAGGGTCAAAGCCTCCGCCCAAGTAGGCGACCTCGCCCTATGAAATAATGAAGCCAGAGAGCCGAGCGCCTTAACAAGTCGGATCCGACATGGGAAGGCCCATACCGCTCACGAGGACCTCGGCAAAGGCCCATACAAGCTAGCTCACCTATCCGGTGCACTTATCCTCCGAACCTGGCACATCACTCATTTAAGGAGGTACTTTACATAGCTTCGATTTAAGATCGGCATCATGTTAGTCCCTTCATTGTTTTGCCAAAGTACGATGTTGATTACATATTCAATAAAACATTTGTTTTTCTAATGAATATTTCACTTCGTCTTATACATATGTGAACATCTGTTTGGATACACCACATTTAAACCTTCACAAGGGGACACCCTTACGAAGATGAAAATCCCACTAAGTAGGGTACGCATACAGACTACTCATTAATTTGAACGTCTACATGCAAAGCATACAGACTACCCATTAAGTTGACGCCACATGCACGCGACATCCACACCGATCTCGCCAACTTATACCCCTTTATTTGGAAAGATATGCACTCCGGTACAAAGTCTAAATGCATTAACGACTACAAACCGAGTTCCAAGCCATATACAAGTCAATCGGGCTTCCGAGCTCGTTTATACCCCTTTATTTGGGAAAATATACATCAGATACGCCTAAATACATTTACGACCAAAACGAAGTCCTAAGCTATGTTTGTACCTCTCGGGGAAAATGTACACTTCAAACGAGTCCAAATACATTTATGACTACATACAAAGTCCCACGCTATATACAAACTCATTCGGCTTCCGGCCCGCCGACGAGACTCACCGTGCATTCGCTTCAACAAAATCTCCTGCCGGCGATGAATACCCGGAATGAACTCGGTGCCCTCCACCCAATCAATGAGGTCGGCACCACCGCCCGCCCGGTGCGCTCGAGCCGACACAGCGGGTTCCGACCGGGAGGCGTTCCTATACCCGAGGTCGCACTCGCCCTCGAGCATGACGCCGCCAGACCACGCCCGCCCGACCGCCGCCGCTCCACGCCGACCGCCGCTCTTCCACGCCTGCCTCCGACCGCCGAGGTTGCCTCTAAATGCTCCCTCTCACCGGACCCATTAGACGGAGCACTGGCGTGGTCGGCCGTAGCCGCCTCTCTTCGTGTTCTTCAATTATTGGACCGTGGCCATTATGTAGACTCGGCCGCTGGGTGGGCATGTGTCGCTCTGAACCACCTCGCACATCCGCATGTACTTCATGATGGAGTCGAGGCGCTTTAAACTTCTTGCTATTAGGCCCTCCTCATTCCTCAAAGACCATGCCTCCGCCAAGAAGCTCGAACTCGATCATCGGCTTCAGATATGGTAGTTCCACCATCCGCGGATTACCTTCTCGTACTGCATGCTCTTTCGAGATCCGAGCTAGCTCCTCCGTTGTCACCGAGCCGCTCCTCGCATTGCATCACCGTCCTTGACCACATCGCAGATAAATCACCCCGGACTTGAGTTGTGTGATCTTTAGCTTCAACGCCTGTTCTCGGCCAGAGGCGGGCCACTTCTCGGTCGGCCTCAGCATCTTCTTATTCGGTCGGCGGTCGATGCCGAGTAGACATCCATTCTCGCCAAACTTGAGTCACCGGACGATCGACTCCTCCAAAATAGCACCTCTTCGTCTCTACCAACGCACTCCGGCCTCTTTAACTTGGTCACAGATCATGGTCAAGCCCGAGGTAATCGAGAATTAGAGTGCTAAAATAAAAGACAACACACACTTGAAAGTTGTAAATCTTATTATTTATGACCAAAAGTTTTACAAATCTGGATCCTATCGACCCGGCAATTCACTATTACAACAGTCCATGACCTCGTTCTCCTTGCCGACTCGGCCTGCCTCCGCCGGTCCTGCCTCCTGCTGCACTGCACCGACCTCCCTAGAAGGAAGCTCCGAGCCCGGCCTCCTCCACATCCACGGCCGCACGCACTCGGTGAAGCTCCCAAGCTCGTGATCTTCATCCACCTTGCCCGGGACACAACCTCGGCCGCCGGGAGCGAGTCGGGAGGAGGCCAAAGCCTCCACCACAGAAGGGGCCGCCGGCCAATACGCGGGCGTCTTTGTTCACCGCAGGGTCGACCTCGGCCCATCCATGCTTGACCTTATCAAAGTCCGCATTGTGGCGCCAACCTCCGGTGGGTAGATATCACCGCGGCCTCATCACGGCGCGGATCGGAGATAAAGGCGGAGAAGGTCTCGAACTCGACGAGCTTGTGGTGAAGGCCTTCAACATTGGTCCTTGCCCGCCGCCAGCGGCACTCGTCCGATCGACAAGCTTCTTCTCCGCCTCGGCCGCCTCTTCTCGAGTGCCTCCACCAAGACGAGCCGCCCGCGAGCCCGATCCTTCTTCCTCGTGGCGGCCTCGGCGGCCCCTGCAACCTCGACCTCCTTCCTCGCAGGTTAACGAGAACTAGGCAATGCCGCCTCTCCAGCCTCGTGTCGGGAGGCAACGACATCACCATCTATGCGCGCAGCTTACTTGCTACCGAGGGCAAGTCCTGAAAATCAAATGGTCAGTAGCGCACAACAAAGAAAACACCGCACTAGGGAAGAGCAGAGGATCTCTGGAGATCGGTACTTCGCGCGTATCATGGGGACGAGCCTCAATCTCCATACCCGAGCTCGAGATTGGCTGAGGACCCGTCGGTAGATCGCTCAGGGTTTCCACAACCACGGGCTACGGGATGGGTCCACCCCGCCGCCTTCTTCCTAGCCGCTCCCCGCCGCCACCGTGCAGTCATGAGATGAAGCCGCCCTTGCCTTCCTTGGCATGATCAAGCTTCACTACACAACAAAAGAAGATCGCATTAGTACAGCGAGATCGGACACAAAAAGGGGAGAAAATATACGGGATTCCTCACCCCGATCGGACCCCGCCCCGACGCCTCCCGGACCTATAAACGCCACCGGCATTATTCGTGTCGCCCGGTGAAGTCAATAGATAATACCTCATCGAGATTATTGAGTTGTTCTCCATGAAGCCTGGGGCTTCACCTTCACGTCCATCACCTTATCGAGGCCCCACTCATACCTCGGTACTCATCACCGCAAGAAGAAAAACTTGTTCGCTGACGAGACCTTAGAGGCGTCACATGTTAAATTTCAGCCGAGGAGACAGATAATACACTCTCCTATGGTCTCGACGCTAAAAATGCATCAACACCTCGAAGGAGAGCTCTCGGCAACGCCATAACAGGAGAGCCTAGCCCACCACCGACCTAATGGAATTCGAGGTCACCGACATATAGGATCTCAAAATATTCTTGGATACTAAGGAAAATCGGGCTAAAGGAAACCTAAGGCCGCCTGTATGCCTACATATCAATAATGAAGCCCTCGGTGGGGCCATAGCCTATCATTGGATCGCGGCAGCACCACCACGCCTCCTTCGGGATCCGATATTCCTCGGCTATTTCAAAAGGTCCTCCGTCGTCAAACTCGACCTCGTTGAACCCACCTCAATCCATCCCACACCGATGATACCTGGTGAACCCAAGACTAATTCCTAGGGAACTACCCAAAGGTTATAGCACATGTAATCCTTAAGGCGGTGGCACTAACGGGAAGAAGACGGACGGCCGGAGTCCGGCGTAGCGTAACTTTCGAGCGAGTAAGGCGATGAATACATACTTACTTTTTTCGGCGAGATATCGGGCTTCCTAAACAAGTTCGAAGAAAACGGAAATTTCTGCAAATATGTTCTCTGAAAACAAAGCGTCGAAAGGGAAAGTGAACAGTTGCCTCATTTGGGCCTATTTATAGGACAAATGGCGCCCAAAAACCGCCGTTTCAACTTTCACACGTGCCTACCTGCTATTGGATGTGGAGTCGATGCGCGCACGCGGTTCGAGTGCCCAACTACCGCCTGGCGGGTATGACGTACGCTAGGGTAAGATAGACCGCCAGTCTGACCTCGCAATCATCACACGGGTCTCGGCCCTCCGTAGCGGCACCCCCCTGATCGTACTCGGCCTTTCCCAAATGGCGGGTATCCATCGGACCTCGGCGCCCCAGCCCCCGGCCAGTCTTTGCCACGCCTCGGCATCCCTAGAAGGGCGGTCACTCAGGACGAACCTCGACACCATCCAGCATAACTTCTCCATCCAGATCAGCCTCTCAGGTCGGACATCGGAATCCTCCACAAGAGCAGTGGGTCATTATCCAGGTCGGACTTCGACTTCCTGTTGTAGCACATCTGTGTCCAACGACAGACAACTCACTTCGATCTTCGACAAGCGGTGCATACCCAGAACGACAGACCACCCAACTCAGTTCAGAACCAGATCGCCAAATAAACCCTCACGTCAAAAAGATAACACCTTCGACAACAACTTCAGCCGAGCAACACCTCACCTCGGCAAAGCGCATTCTTCGCTTCACCCCGGCATGGTTGTTACTCGACTATTCGGGGGGGGCTATGATGGGATATGGCCCAACCGCTCAAGCCCACTGCCAGGCCCAAACGAGCTGGGCCTGACATCATGACCAAGCCCACGCGGTTAAGCCAAAAGGCCCAGCCACCTCTGAACCCTAATTTCTCTCCAGCCTCCTCATTGGTCACAGGCACCGCCCTACATGGAAGGTAAGGGGCCCCTACACGCCAAGGGAAGAGTCCCTATACGCCAGGGTAAGAGTCCCTACATGGAAGGGGGATAGAACACGTCTTTAGGGGTTTCGGATATGTATAAATAGAAGGAAAATCGACGAGAGAAGGGTTGGCAACTTATTGAATGCTAAGAGCTTGTAACTACACTCACCGTACTCAAATCATAGTGAAAGTATTGAGGAATCACTCCTCCGTGGACGTAGATCTCATTAACGATCGAACCACGAAAAGCCTCGTGTTCTTTATTGCTTTACATAAATCTCGCATACTCAAGTAACCAGATTTATCATGGGCCTTGTTGGCGGAGGTGGCAATGTGCATAATTCCGATCATGATGCCAGAGTTCTTCTTTACGGTGACAACAGTTTTCACAATGCCATCTTGATCGCTCTCTTTTCTAACACTAAAAGTGTAAGTATATAGTAAGTCGAGTATCGTATCCACGTGATTGTAATGCGAAACACGTGCTAGCTCAACGATAATTCATCATTATTCGCACGTAAAAAGGGTGAAAGGTTTAAGGGCTTGAATTTAATCCAAAGCAGGCGTAACCATGCGTAAAATAAAACAAAACAATAAACACACGTAAGATAAAATGATAAGAGAGACTAACCCTAGGATGCATTAATCATATCCACAACGTATGTTTATCCTGCTCCTATTAGCCAATTTTAATCCGCATAAGATGGAAGATCACAAATATAACCAACAACTTCAATTACGACAATTGCGGCGAGATTACGAGTTTTCCTACCATTCTAGGTGAAAACAAGTAACTCCAAAAGGATCACTAAGAATATGCTTCCTACGAATATCCTATCTCAAGCTCGACTCGAGGCTTATTCAGATCATGCATTCAAGATCGATTGACAATTAATACAATTACGTATTTAACCGACAACTAGATATGCATCAAGATTGATCGAAATCAACACATATAAATATGCACCAAGAATCATGAATCAATGCCTGGAAGGTAAATAGCGATAATGTAAATCACAACATATAGGATCGAACCATGCAAACCCTAGATCAAGACGTAATTTTAGCTATGCATAATTAAATTACCAAAGCAATAAATAATTAAATAAAACATAAATTAAGATAGATAGATAAACCGTAAGAATCCACGAAGAACAATTGTAGCGACTTGAATCCGGAAGAAATTCAATTCTAATACTAAACTATGAAATTGGAATGAAAATACTTAAAGAAAAAGCTAAACTAAATTAAACGGAAAAGAACTTGCAAAAGAAAATAAAGAAGAATTTGTGTTCTCGCCTGAATGGTGTTGAATGGTGTAGAAAACAACCGCCTCTCTTCCCTTTTATAATGAATTACGAGCTCTCCTTTCTCCTTAAATCTCTCGCCTCTCTCGAATCGGACTCGACATGACATCTACATCGACTATAAGTCTCGCCTCGAGACGCACTCCTCTCTTTCCTCGCGAGCATTGGTCGCGATAGCTAGCGCGACGCGCCTTCCTTCGAGACTTCGTCGTCCATCGCGAAAGCAGTCGCGATAGCGGTCGCGAACTCCTCCGCCAGTGATCGGTGTTACCGAGACACCATCGCGAAAATGAATATCGCCGGTCGCGAGCTCCTCTTCCGCGCTCATTCGCGATCAACCATCGCGATCAACAAAGAATGCCGGTCGCGAACTCCTTCTTTATGACCTCGCTATCAACAATCGCGAGCCGGGCTCACATGTAAAGGTCGCGAGCTTCAGCTTTATTTCTTTCTCGACTCGATGCGGCGAGGATGGCTCGCGAACTTGATTTTCTTCAAACAAGCCAAGATGGCTAGCGAGTGAACGCTCCATTGTGCTTAAATGTGTGCTCGTGTTTTTCTCCATTTTAGATCAAAACTTGTACTAAAATAATACAAAATATACACGGCATCATATCTTTCAAAGTAATTGAAATATATCACAAATACAGCTCAAACAAACCTTTATCAATTAGAAACGAGACGAATATAGCCTTATAAAACAGGTAAAAATGAGGCTTATCACATCTCTGTATTAGGTTTCTTCTTATCGATGATGACAAGCTCATCATAGACGTCAGTCTTGAGCAGACGACGAACCTTCCTTTGAATTTGAACGGGTATGCTTGGTGAGTAGCGTTAATGCTCTTGTACTTGCCACTCCCGTCCTTGGCCACCACCACATCCGGCACCAATTGTCCCACAGCTTGCTTCGCCAAAAGCTTACACTTTGCCGCCCCGGATTAGTAGGCAACCCCTTCTCAAGTACCAGTAAGTGGCGGTGGGGCATCATTTGCGTAGGTATTAGGAGCTTGACGTTGAAGAGCTTCAACATCTAGGAGAACTCCACCATGATGTTGGTGGCATTGTGTGCGAGTCAGGTGGCATTGAACATTCACCATTGATGTCGATCCGGTCAAGGCGGGTCGCCTAGAAGGCGTGAAAACCACACTTGCGGTGAGGTCATCCAGCTCTTTAAAAATTCACCATTGATTTTTTTTTTTACATTTTAAATATATGTAAAGGAGAGAGATAGAGAAAAAAGTCTAATTTTTATAAACAACATTTGATCAGCTATTAATTTAGAGGGCCATCACTCATCAGGCCTATTTTTCGGACAATAAACTACAAATTGAAAAAAGAAATAATGATAGAAAGTTAACTAAAATATCTCTAAAGGCATATTAATGCAGTGTTCAATTTCGTAACTCATTATTAAAGCTAAAATTTGACCTGATCAATAGGATTACATACATTAATTCTTCTCTTTTTCCTTTTCTTCTTTATGAGACGATTCGGCGATATATATTCATTATTCAAGGTGCAAAACAACAGAAAATAGTTAAGAGACCAAAAAGACTGTCAGTTCAACTGCCAACTCACTGACATCCGCACGTCAAAAGCTCCATCCACGACCATTATCGGACCTCTTGGCTAGCATGTTCTTAGGTTAATTATTGCAAATAACATAACATATATTTAAATTTAATTTTTGTTTTCAAAATGTTGTAATAAGAATATCATTTTTTTAAATTATAATTTTCCCTAAAAATCGTAATTTTTTTAGCAGTAAAACAGCTTCTATTTAACTATACACCTCAAACAAATGTTATCAATTTTTTCAAAAATATTGTAATTGCGTAAAAGAAGGATGCTATAGCTATTTTATTCGTGTTCTTATTGTAAAAATATGATAGGCGTTGTGTTTATTTCTGATATTTAACCTAAACAATTTCTAATTACTAAGTTGAGAAATATATTACACAATTCGAGATAATCTATAGTACGGAGTTTTTATTCTCCAATGGCTTTTCTAATTCTAATTTGATTCGTCACCTCAAAAAAAACAAAAACTAATTTGATTCGGTTTAACATTAGAGTCGTCAGAAAATTTCTGGAAAAGTGATGAGGGCCCCACTTACCTTTTGCGCGAATAGGAAATTGTGAGGGAGAAGGAGGTGTTTGATGAATCAGGACTCTCTCTCTCTCTCTCTGGAGACTGCGCCAGCGACGCCATCCGGATACAATCACACAACAATTGCTCCATCTTTCCCGTAAGTTCGGAGATTTTATTACAAATATCACTCGCTTAGAAATTCTTTCTCTGGTTCTTTTTCTTCGACTACTCTTGCATCGCCTAATCACTGCAACCTCTCTGCCAAGAATTGGAATTGGAACTTCAACGGCCGACGTCAATTCCTTCCCATGTAACTTATTATTTCCTTTCCTTTTCGATTTTCTCTCTCATATTCTTCTATCTTCGTAGATTCGGCTGGTGAATTTTCGTATTAATTGATTCATAATCTTTCTTAGATCTTAATTTCAGTACCTGCCAATTCGTTGTTGTCTTAAATCAGCTGTTTTGCCTGTTTTCTCTAGAGATAGAGATAGAGGTAGAGATTTATTCCCTCGCGAGAAGACCTGATGATGGATAGAGTGCAGAGGTTACTGATCGAGGTCCTAACCGAGCCCCAAAAGGGCGGCCAGTCAGTTCTTGGGACAATAAAGATTGCGGTTCTGCCCATAGCCAAAGTTTTTACCATGTGCTTTCTGGGCCTTCTGATGGCTTCCAAGTATGTTAATATCTTGCCTTCTAATGGCAGAAAGCTCTTAAATGGGGTACGCCTTTCACAATTCTTGACGTGAACTGGTTGTCTATCAGTAAATCCTGATGATGAGATTATTATGTCACATATGCTTTTCTTGCCAAAATTGACACAATTATTTGCATCTACTACTTGCAGCTGGTCTTCTCACTTCTGCTCCCATGTTTGATATTTTCGCAACTGGGACAAGCAATAACTTTTGAGAAAATGATTGAATGGTGAGAATTCCAGTTTGTAAAATAATATTAGAAATAACTAGTAAAAGTGCTCATTTGACATTCTCGTTTTGCAGGTGGTTCATTCCTGTCAATGTTGTGCTTGCCTCTATAACAGGCTCCATTATAGGTTTTGTTGTTGCATCCATTGTCCGTCCTCCTTACCCATACTTCAAGTTTACTATAGTACAAATTGGAATAGGTAAGCACTCAGTACTATACCACAGGACTGATGGAGTTCCTTTTTATTTACCTGCCTTTGTGTAATTATGCAATTGTATCTATGACCTAGAGGAATTAATTGCAAACTGTTAGCTTGCAGCCTTTTCTACATCAAAAGTCTAATTTTGATGGATGTCAATAGTTTCTCCTCTCCTGACACACATTGGCTAAATATTGAATTTATTTTCCTTCGATTTATGATTTCTGATCATTCATGCTTTGCACACTTGATTTGGTAATGGATTCCAGCATGTAACCTGGGTTTTCTAAATCATTTCCATTATTTTCAGGGAATATCGGGAATGTGCCTCTTGTCTTGATCGCTGCATTATGCCGAGATAAATCAAACCCATTTGGTGACACTGATAAATGTTCTCAAGATGGAAATGCGTACATCTCATTTGGCCAATGGGTAAGTTGCTCTACTGTTAAGGATCTCTGGATCACTTCAGGTCATATTTAGCAAGTACGACTACCTAGGAAGTCATTGCATTTGGCAAACTTTAGAGCTAAACATTCTTATGTGCCTTTTACTCATGTTACTATCATGCATTATGCTTTCTTTAAAGAGCCTACGAAATAATTCTTTTAGTATTGTTTGAAATAGTAAAAGTTATATATTTGTCTGATAGAAGACAAACTGTTATCAATCTGATGCTCTCTGTTTTAACTCTCTGCACAGTTCTAGCCCTTCTTTGCGAAGGATCTCAAAAATTTGTTTTTGTCACAGGTTGGCGCAATTGTCCTGTATACCTATGTTTTTCATATGCTTGCCCCTCCCCCTGGTGGATATGATGTTGAAGATGGAAATCTGCCCTTGAAAAATTCTGCAAGAAATAGCCCTAGAGCACTTGCTAGTGATGATTCTCCTGAGCAACTTCCCCTGCTAGCTGAGGAGGCAATACCAGTTTATTCAAGTTCCACCAAAAAAGAGAAAGTGAGAACTTACCGAATTCCTATTCTGCATAGAATCTTAGGCTGGTATCATGCTGCTGTTAATTTGATATATAGAACTATGTTGGGACTTCATGTATGCATATATGTTTATTTGACCATTATATGGGATCCATGTTAGCAGCTTGGAAAGACCTCGTTGTTTATAGGTTTTGAAAGCTATTGATCCTGCTAAATTGTTGTCTGTCTACTGTTAAAGCATTTTCTAATTTAGTGTGGACTTTTTCTCATAGAGGATGTCAGCAATAGCTGTCAAGCCCAGATTTAAGAAATCTGCTATATCCTGCGCCTAAGTTGCACTGCATCGACCTACCATATAAATTCTGATTGAGCTATTAGACATGCCATTGCTTTTACTTTACTAGTTTGCTACTGAATCTCTGACCTCCTGCTTCCTTCGTGCAGATAAAAGATTTTCTGAAATATATTTATGAGAAACTGAAGCTCAAGCAAATCGTTCAACCACCAATTATTGCTTCCGTAAGTATATTTTTTTATATTTCTTTGCTTGCTTTCTGGATTTAGGGTATTCCTATATGCATAAATGTAATTTCAACCTATATCTCATATATCTTTTGTCTCTTTTCTCCATATAGTTTCTGGCTCTTAAGTAATCCAATTTTGACAGTCATACTATAATCCATGAGTACTAGCTGATAGAAAAAGTTATTGCGTATTGTTTGCCTATTTTTGCTAAGGGGCTTATAATTTATTTGGAAGAACTGCCACCTTCCTTACGATTTTAAATTCTTTTACAGGTCGTCGCAATATTCATTGGGTGTGTTCCTTTCTTGAAGAAATTAATATTCACCACAGATGCTCCACTGTACTTTTTTACAGACAGCTGCATTATTCTTGGGTATGTTCTCCCTCCATGGAATGAGGTTGTTGATTCATCTTTGTTAATCTGTTGGTTTGGGGGTGGATGTTTAAACCAATTTCTGTTTGTTGTGCATTCTCTCTAAAAGAACACTGGGCTTGACTCAATGGCATTAGACTAGATATGGGAGGATCGGGCCAGCGTGTACATGAATTATTGTTGAATGATTGTAAGTTGGTGTGATTATATTCTAATGGTATTTTTTGATTATCAGAGAAGCAATGATCCCATGCATATTGTTGGCTTTAGGAGGCAACCTCGTTGATGGTAAGTTCTGCATCAGTTATCTATAACTTGTCTAGCTCTATTCATCAGCATATCCTTGCTACTGCATGATATGAGAAATGATTGTGTATGTATGTTGGTATGCAGGGCCAGGGCGAGGGAGCGCAAAAATTGGTGCACGGACAACTGCAGCCATTGTTTTTGGGAGATTGTGCTTGGTTCCTCCAACTGGACTAGGCATTGTCATGTTGGCTGATAAACTGGGATTCCTGCCCCCTGGTGATAAAATGTTCAGATTTGTGCTCCTACTCCAACACACAATGCCTACTTCTGTGCTTGCGGGTAAGCCTTATTTACAAGGCGTTTCATCTATCAATCAACAATACATTCTTGCTCACTCTTTTTTCGTATTCACAGGGGCTGTTGCCAATCTACGAGGATGTGGGAAGGAGGCTGCATCCGTCCTGTTTTGGGTTCACATTTTTGCTGTTTTCTCAATGGCTGGTTGGATTATTCTTTACCTCAACATATTATTTTGAGGTGTACAACACAAGAAGCAACCTTGGTCTTGGAAAATCAAGCTAGTTTTTCAAACTGCCACTTGTGAGGATATGTGTATAGATTGAGGCAGAGATCGCTCGCTACAAGTGATATCTACCTGTGCAGTGTAAATGCTTCACTTTATCGTTTAAAGCATCGACTTTCCTTCCAAATTATATGGATACATCATGAAATTTTCCAAAGCCCACATTTCTCTTAAATCAGAAGATACAAAGAGTAGATGAAATATATATACAGAAGAAGCAATCTGAGACGAAAAATTATGATATGTAAAAGGCATATACAACATACATAACCCTGAACAGAACAATACAAGAGCCTAACCGATGGCAATAATTCACAAAAAAAAAAGGCCCTTGCTTGATAAACAAATCGAAGCATAGTTAGAAATACGACAGCCACCATCTCCTCTGGTTATTATCCCGACCACAAGGAGGTCGCCCAGTCAGGCACAATCTACCTGCAGAAGAATCGCCAAACCACAGAATAAGAGAGATGCCAAGAATACTGACAACTGGAGCAGCAAGGAAGAACCATCTATTTCTTGGAGCATCCCCTTCCCCTGTACCTGCATCAACCTCAACTTGAGAAATTTGATTATCCATTACAGCATCATCCAAGGAAGTATCGTCAATTAAGTGATGCTCATGCTCATCAACTATCTGATTCAGGGTTTCCTTGTCGTCAGTTGGAAGCTCATAGCGGCAAAGCGGGCATGTATTTCTTGCAGCTAACCACGGCAAGATGCAGGAAGGGTGATAGAGGTGAAAACAGGGGAGCTGATTGACAACAGTGCCAAGAGTGAAGGGTCCTTGCAGATTGCACAATCCTGCTGGTCCCCTCCATTAATGGTGAGATATGGCAGATTGTTTACATAAGATAGAGATGCAGGAGGTGCGCCTCTCCTTGAACTTTCATTTTCAGCAAGATGGTCCAGAAGATCTTCAAAGCCTCTGGCATCAAGATAATCTCCCGAATTCCCAACATAAGACTCTTCCAAATTGGTTAACAAGTCACCAGTGTGTGCTTGTATCCGCTGACGTATACTGAGTGGAAATGTACCCACAACTTGAGGGCGCCAATTAATGAAGACATTATTTGGCTGAGCTTCTTCTTCCCATTCACTCTCGTCATCTTCCAAATTCCACTGGAATGTACCAGCATTCATGGGGTCAATATCGTTATCACTATCTACCTCGCTCCGGGCATCAACTGAAGCATCAGAGTCACTATCATGGACAGCCCTATATCGCCTAAAGCTAGCATTGGACTCGGACTCACCATAGAGAGAATCAAAACCATCACTTTCGGTATCGGACAAGACTCTCCTCCACCTTCTAGATCCACTAATTTGCCGCACTCTATCCACAGAATGAGAATCGTCATTGGAGTTAGAAGAGGGGTTTTGCCTTGCGAGGCTGATCATTAGTGAAAATTGCTGCGATAACATACTATCTATGGACTCAGAGCTATCGAATCTTCTCCTAGATACACCCCTTCTCCTATGGTCATCATCAGGCGAGGCGGATTCAAAATCTTCCAGCAACAAAAATTTGCAATCCCCGCAAACACTGATAGCGTCAACCTCGTCACTCTCATTGTCCGATGGAAATATTCGATAGCATAAAGCACAAGATGAGTCCCCCAAATTACTCCGAGACTCCACATCCATTGGCAACTGCAAATCACAAAGACGTAACTGAAAATGTATTCATCTAGGTTACAGATTGGAAATGAATATAATTATAATTCAACGAAAATAATCCCAAATGCATCATCCTTATGCTGAAAACCTTTTTCACAATCAAGGTCGGAACCGGAAAGATTAAAGCGTTGAAGAAAAATCCAGGTTAGAGTAGGGCGGCTAGATCCGATTAGGGTCGGTGAAAAGAGAGAGAGATTTACCTGATACGTTGTAGATATGGTAGTGATGGGCGATCGGAGACCAAAAGGCAAAAGCACCGTGAAATAGAAAGGAAAAAAAATGGAGGTAGTAATGGTTGGGTGACATGATAAAAGAGGGAAAAAGCGATAAAATGAGGAATAAATGGTTAGCTGCGACATAGTGACCCTTCTTAAAATATTCTTATAACGTAAATTCATTATTATTTTTGTAATTAATTAAAAAATATAATATATTCATCCGTATTAAATGGATAGTTTAAAATAAAATAAAATATAACTTAAAATATATAACAATTTATTTGGTCATCTAATTAATTAATTAAGATTAAATTAGTGGTGTAAAATAATTATAGGATGAAAATATGCTAAAGTTGTTCAATTGGTAATATGATTATAAATCACCAAATTGCATCCATTGACATCCCTAATATTAATTGTCATTATTATTTACCTGCCGCCTCCCAGCAACCTGCAGCAAAGAACAGCTCACAAAATCATGCCAAAGATTTTCAAAACTTTCACCACAATGCATTCTCCCGTCACTTGGAGACCTCTGCTCATCAGGTTTTCTTTAAGTTTCTCCCACACGCCAGATATGGTTAGCGCCATCGCTAGCTTAAAGCTGTCTTGAATAATGCCAAATGAGCATGTAACCATCATCCATCCCAACTTTCACCGGGAACAAATAAATCGCAAACATGAAGCAGACCAAGAGCATGGTATAATGAAGCACAGATACCTTTTTAAAATAATACTCCTCCATCCCATCAAGACAATTACTCAAGACGATCAATTTCTTTTCGATTACGCTTATTTATGAAAAGAGTTATAAAGTGATTAAGATGATAAAAAAGATAGATCTCATTAAGCAACATTAAGAAGAGATAATTATTTCCTAAAAATGAAATGACACGTAAATGGCGGTTGATTTGCCTAATCGTTATGAATTGATAATGATACATCCACCCAAACGATTGGATGAGATAATCCAAAAGGAATACACGCCATCTCGAAGAATTTATGACGAATATAGTATCACTTGTTTGTAAGAGATACATGTAGGCATAATGATATATTTTTTTAATATAAATGATATTATTTTATGATTGTAAATGATATTTTTATTTATAATTTAAAAAAATAAATAATATGTTTTTTCTTTACAAATAATATATTTCTTCATTATAAATAATATTTTTTGGACGTCCCTACCTAGAATCGATCACATGAAAGTTATTGTGTTTTTATAAATACAAATAGTTTCGTTCTTTAATTTTTTTTTTTAATATTATTATTGACAATAAATTAATAATTTATGAATTTATAATTATACATAAAATTTATTTGATATTCATTTAGAATGTGTGATGATACTTTTATTTAAGAATTGGCTAATTGGGTATAATTCAATTTACCATAACTTGTGGATATATTGATAATAAATAAATAATATGAACTAATCAATAATAATAAATTGAATTATTATCTAAATAAAATTTAAACTTGAATATCAATACCTAAATCTATAAATTGAAACACTTCCTTTTATACGACGTTTGTAGTACATGTACTAGGCTTATCATTTTTATCGCATATCAAGATTTTAAGATCACTAGGCTTCGTATTCTTGAAACCACGTAAAGTTGAATATCCACATAAAGTCGAAGGTTTCAACAATTCCATCCAACTAGTACTAGTTAGGGGACATAAACATCAATGTCAAATTGCCACGCCATATCAAATTCTTCTATTCTCTTAATCCCACGCCATTAATTATAAACTCCACGATATAAATACTGCAAATTTACTTCTCTTTTCCTTTATATCTCTACATATTTTGTTAATTAAAATTCTGGGCGACAGTTACGGAAACAAATGGTAAGATTGGAATTTAGGATTCTCAGTATAATGGTGGATTAATGATTGCTAATTTTAAGTTACTAAAGTAGCATGTAACGGCATGCATGTTGTTGAGTCTCAATCTTTCTTGTCCAAATACAGAAGTAACTATATATAGCTGGGCGATCTCCTATTGACATTTGTTCTTGTTGGGTGGACATGTTTAAAAGCAGCACGATCGAGTTTGGTTCATCTTGATTTGTGTATTTGTTTAAACAGACGCACGCTTGATTTGTGACTTATTATATGTACGCATGGTGCCAGTGGAGTGGAGATCAAAACCATGATAATGGTTTATCATAAATGGTTGATCCAATGTATACTATTATACTGTGCATGGGATTTATGAATACCTTTAATGACAGTGGCCATGGCAATGCACCGGTGATGCCAGCAAAGCTTACTCTTGAGCTCGTTCTTGATATTAGCTCAATACATAAAAGTTGAGCAGTGAATCTGAACTAATGTTGTGGGTGTTTTAGGAGAGATACATATTCAATCACTTTATCCTAATGAGGTGTGTGCTTCTTTGTTCATACAAATTGTTTGTTTTAGCTTAGCTCCACATGAGTCATTGTTTGATCAACAGGTTGAGGATTATTATGAGACCATTAAAGAGCCTATGGACTTGGGCACAATGAGGGCTAAACTCCACGAAGGGATGAGCCAAAATCTTCAACGTTTAACAACCAAAGAATTAATTGGTTTGTTTGTGTTGGCAGCATCATGTGTTTCTGATACCAGAAAACACAATGCATTTCAAATCCTCCAGCACAACTAACTTCAGACAGGTAACACAAATTAAACCCATTGCTAGCTGTCAAATATTATTATTCTTCTCCATCTAATCGACTTCTACTATGGGTGGCACAGGCTCATGCTATACATGAGTTAGCTAATAAGGTCTTTCATGTCCTTAAAACGAATCCTGGTACTTTTGTCTCCAACTTCTCGAGGACAAGAAGTTCTATGAGAAATTTGTTGAGCAACTCCCTTGCTAACTCCTTAACTTCAACATTTCAGATTCGGACAAGTAGTAGAAAGAGCCCCCCTGGTTTTCATTATGGTACTTTTCTGTTCCCACTTTTCTAGTTTTGGAAAAATTAACCGCCTCTCTCTCTCTCTCTATATATATATATATATATATATGTGTGTATTGTTTGTGCGTGGTAACAGGTAGAGGAGACAGTAGATTGTCGAATTCTCAAGTAGCAGATAGGAGATGGGCATACTTGTGCAAGGAGGATCCAAGCAGTTCCAAAGCACTGGTTCTGGTAGGAGGATTTCAATTAGATAATACATAAATGTTTCAATTGGGCACCTCAACTAACATTCAACTTGTGTTGGCAGGGAGACAATAGCAACGAGGATGGCTTTATGTCGTATGTAAAGGATTTGGTACCAGCAGCACAACTGGTTGCTAAACGGAAGCCATGAATCAAATACTTGTTCACCACCAAAACAATTCAAGACATTCCGCAACTTGGCTCCTGCAGCAGGCTGCAACCCCTTTGTCAAAGCAAGCAACACCATTGATCTGCCACAATATGGGGAGTTGAGCCATAGGAGAAAACAGAAAACTGCTGACAAGAAAGTCAGAGCTGTGGTTAGAGATTTGAATTGTTCATCGCGCCTGGTAATACTAGCTTTAGAGAATTGTCATTCTGAATTCAAGTTGAGAAACAAGAAAAGCTGCAGCTCTCTCAAACTTGTCTTTGATGAAGCTGCTCCGCAGCAGCCTTTGCCATTGATATCCCACTTCACTTTTGACCTCCCATTCTTGAAAGCACGGCTGGAGCAGATGAAAAGTGGAGATGGGGTTGAAGAGGAAAGCAGGGCTCTCAATTTATCAGTGAACCTGTATCTCTTTGCTACATTTATAATCTCTCTGTTTTGAGTATCTGCGCATGCATTGATCCTTCTATCTCAATAAAGATAAGGGGCAGCAGGTGAAGGAACTATATTGGTCTATGACAATCATCAACCAAAAACACCTTAATATAATATCATTTCGTGCAACAATATAAAGGTTCCACATGCAAGCAAGTAAACAATTTTTTTAAAAACACCTGGACAAGAGAGTCATCAAAACTGTGCTTTTATATACCGCATGTTATATTGCTTATACTGTTGACCGTGAACGTAACTCCAATTACAGGAGCTCTTTTTTCACATGCATTTCCTGTTTACAACATATGACCGTGTCAATGGCAACAGAATAATTACAACTATGATTTTCTATGCAGATGGTGTGATCAGGACAGAGCTGCTTCAACTCAAGGATTAAGCCTCCAAAGCAGAAAACTTCCTGGATTAAAATAACTGAAAAAATAGACTAGTTGACCCATCACTAAATGATCTAAGATCAGCCGATTTCACCAATGCCCGGCATAAAGGGCAAGTCCGTTCTCTCTCAAACCTGGGGACACAAAATACTAGATCAAACTGGGAATGCATAATAAAGTAACCAAAGTTGAGAATCTGATCGCATACAAATATGTCTTGCTATTGTCCATATATTTGTAGCTCAGGCAGAAATGACAATTGCTCGACATATTTGGAATAATGCTGAAGGTAGGAAGAGAAAACTAACCACTCAGAAACACAGTCCTCACAGAATATGTGTTTGCAGCGTAGAAGGACTGGAAAGTGCATCTTTTCCTGGCAAATAGCACACAAATCTCCAGCTGCAACGACCTGCATAAAGTCAATGTGATTTCAATAACAAACCTCTCACGGAAATGAATGATTATGTAATTATCAGAAAAGGCTAGGTGAGCAGCTAGAAGAAAGCTTGAGAGCCTACATCAACAAAATGATAACCAAATGAATGAAGTAGCAATAGGATTTTTCATCAAGTTGAAGCACAAAAGGAACAGCATCAATATGGTATGGAAATCAATACATAGATAGAACATGCAGTCGAACGGAATTTCAGTGACAATTTCTTTTCTTTATGGGGATGTCATTGGATCTTTCGGCTCAGCAAGCATCTTTTCAATCTTTATCTTGTAAGTTCAGTCCCAAGCCCATTACAAGGTAGACTCAAGTGGTTAGTAATGCTGATAAAGGACATCAGACATTTTGAAGTACATTTCTATTAAATTTAGCATACTCAGAAGGTGCACATGTAAAGGCAATGGGCGTGACCATTCACAGACAAGGTTTAAAGAAAGGTTGAGATTAAAAGTATTGAACTACTTGTGCTAAAGTGGAAGCAAGATCGGTATATATCAAGAACTAATTCCTTCCAGAAGATACATATGCATATCCCCTTATCTGGATAAATTAGAAAACGGTTTTTAGCCAGTAAATTTCTCAACAGCAGCTCAAAGCCTCAAACAATCTGGGATATATTGACACTAAGGCCCATACAAAAATGAATACGAATACCTGCTCAGTTGTAGCATAAGCTCCATAGTGGATGTCTTTTCTTGACAATGCTTTCAGAGCAGTAATGAATGATTGGACCTGAAAACATCAATAAATTCAGTAGCCTAAAGGTATAGGTTTTACTTAAACAGGGAAAATAGAGTGACTCCTCAGAAAATGTACTGAATACTACTAGAAACCCTATAATTTAATCATGACAAGAATAGACTTGGCGAAATACATGTTGATACCTTCTCAACAACAGAAGTAAGCTTGAAGGTTAAATACAATCCAGTCATAAGCGATGAGAAAAGACTCCCGTATTCTTTGTTCAAAAAGAAACGGTACCAAACAGGAGCAGGGAGCAGTGCACGGTAAAGGAGCAGGAGGTACTCAACTAAAGTTAACATCTGACCCTGTGAATCAACAATCTTTCCATTAGAAGGTATGCACTTTCCAAAAGAATTGCGCAATAGTCAATACTAGCAATTAGATATGTCTAGTGACTCTAGTTAACAGAGGGCACAGTTTATATACCTGCCTACGGTAGTTTCGACCTCTGCTGTTTTTATAATACATCAAGAGCATACACTTGAAGACCATTGCTGCCTGACGGACAAGTGTATCTAAGAAAAAGGTGCATGCCAATGAACAAGGTCAAATTATTGACAAGTAATTCTACAAAATTGCTGTGTTTGATGAAAAGGACTCACCATTCACCATGATAATGAATATCGCATTCCAGAAAGGAGGTATGGTTCTTGGAGGCAGCACCAGCAAAGGATAGAGCACATCATCATTCCGATACCACCAGTAAATCCCGAAAACATGAAGTGAGTAAAGAACAACAATGCCAATAAGAGTCATTATTTTCCTCTCACCCTGAAGAGGGTAGACAGTCCCTTGTTAACAGTGACTTCAAATTGAAACTAATGGGATTTCCATCCTTCACAGAATATGGATTTCAAAACATCTCAAAGAGATGAAAATCTAAGTCAAGTACCTTTAGTGCTGTCTGCTTTCGTACAATATCATTTGACTTAAACATGAAAGCAGCAATCCAGATAGTAACACAGAATCCTGCAAATATAAACAAGTCACTCAACCATTTTGATTTTTTCACAAAATAGATGGGGAAGAGGCAAATAATAAAGAGCTATCAGAACAAGCAGTAAACACCTTACAGTAAGATCTTTCTCTGAGAAATTAAACCAAATAAAGAACACTTATCAACATTAAAATTTCACAAGAGGACGGAAATACTATATCCAGTCCAGAAAGGACAAATAAGAACTGTATAGGAGCAATAAAAGAACAAACGCAATTGCAGGTTTTACTTTTGAGTGGTGCAAAGCCGTCATATTACGAGATAAATTTCTGGGTTCATGCAGGGCTGGCTAAAGTCACTACGCAGCAAGAATGGAAATTTTTTCGATATTTAGAAAACTAAAGGCCAATCAAAGTACTAACAGCTTCAATAAGATTTGCACAAATTAGATACTACCGATATAAGTACACTAACAAAGTTGAAGAAGGCCACATCAATAGCGGAAAGTGGAAATCAAAATCCAAGAATTCTTAAAAGTAAGATGAAGCAGAGAATAATACCTTGCAGGTGCTGACGTATGAATACAATCAAAAGAAGCAACGAGAAAGGAAGGACCTGCTCAATCCATCGAGCAGCCTGTTGTATATCGTATCTTTGGTAAGAGGAGGAAGAATCCCTATTATTGGTGCCAACTCCCTCAGCAACGTCTGCATCACCACCTGCATTTGTCGAATTTGTAGCCCCATCTACAGACCCTCTATCACTCCGCAAATCAACCTGACTCTCCAATGAGGACAGCACAGAAGCTCCAGAAGCTGACCTAGAAACTGGCCTTGAAAAGGACTCAGTCTGTGCAGCAGATGGCCCCGGATGCAGAGCAGTGCCAACCCTGTCATGATCGTGTTCTGCAGAACCGATTATCCTAATGGAAACCTCTCCTGCACTGCCACTGCTGCTTGCAGCAGGGGTAGGTGCAGAGTCGTGAGAGGTGATCATTGTGAAAGCCGACGTGGGCACCGTTGTTCAATAAGGAGTCGGATTCCGAATTATTGGACCCGGTTCTGAGGAAGCCGGTGTACTCCAATAGGGTGGACAAGGGCGATCGGAGAATGGTAGAAGAAGAAATATGCAGCCCATTTCTTCGGGAATGATTAGAGGTAGTCGAAAAAGAAGAAGATGAGGAAGAAGAGGAGCTCCTGTAAGCGTCCGAATTTCCACCGGACGCTTCCATTTGTGAGGACGTCCCAGACCTAATCCTAACCCTAATCAAGAAAAATCACATCGATCAGATACATTTCTTGAGAAGACAATAAATTTTGGTATACGATCGCAATAACAGAAGGAAAATAAAGGTGCGTTCAGCTGCAAAGATGATAGAAAAGCAAAAAAGTACCTTGGAGATCGAAAATCCGTGGATGATCGCTACGGTTCAAAAAGAGGAATGCTGATTCATTGTTGGAAAAAGAACCCTAAATGAGAAAAGGACATATTCAAATAGCGCGAGACAAAATCAGGGAGACACCGGTGGTATTGTTGGCCCCGCAGCGGAGAAGCAGAAGCGGGCTACGTTGAGAATCACGGCTGCGAGTCGTTGAATACGCGTTTCCTTTGTTAAGCGTCTATCTCTCTCTCTCTCTCTCTCTCTCTCTCTTCGTTTGGATATGGTTTTCTCTCTGAAGGAGCGCGAGCGAGAAGAGAGAGAAACAAGCCTACGGACAATCACATCTGCTGTTTATACACTTGCAAAACTAACCATTTTATTTACCATATTATTTCTCGCCAACAGTCTACATTGCTGTAGCTGAAATTTATTTCTGGCGGGTCGTTTTTATTTATTTATTTTGAATAAATAAATACGTGTGTACAATAGCTGATAGCTTTGAAAATTCATGGTTGGCCGGAATATTAATATTCCTGCCCCACCTCCTGCTCTACGGATTATTACTCTTACTTTCAGCCTCCCATAAAATCAATTTTCCTATTCGTGCGTAAAAATATCACAACTCATCACCGTTTTATTTATGACTATTTAAGTCTTTAACAAGGTCTTCAAATTGATATTTAAACACTTGTCACACATGCCTAATCAATTTAATAAAACTAATACTAATTCAAATAATATAATAGTTTTGAATATAGCAAAATAAGATTATACCACATTCACACTTTCTGCTTCCAGTTGAATGATTTAACTTTAAACTAACCTATAATCCATCGAGTTTTCGCTGGAAATTCACTTTGATGATATTTTGGGAGTCGCACTGGTGTATTGGGAGGGAGAATAGTTTAAAACTTTTTTTTAAACAAGACTTGATATCCTACAAAAGTCAATTGGTGTTGGTTACTCAGTACTGATATTAATATTATTGATCAGTTCAAATAAGAGGAGTCTTGTGAATAGTTAGCAATCCTACTGACGCTTGAAGCAATTGGTCAGTTGGACTGATAACTAATATGCGTACGGAAGTGGTGATTATGTTTTGCCTTTACTGAAAATTGATACTGAAACTTAGTCGGATTTTCACTTAGTCATAATTAGTTTTCTCGTTCAGTAGCAAAATACTACTGATAGAGGTTTCAAGAGTATGATGTGTTGCGTGTGTTGAGTGATGTTTAATTCAATAACATATAAAATAAGAATGCTTAAATTAAGGAATCACACTTAGTTTTTACGTGATTCGAGAGGTCATATTCTACGTCCACGGACTGATAATTAATCAATTACTTGGGATTTGTGTTGCTTATGAATGCAAGAGAAACCTAGATACAGAACTCCACCTTATGTGTATCCCGACTAACTTGTCGTATTTTCCTTCGCTTACTGATACAAGAAAACATATGATTGCTTATAGGTGCAATTGACCTAACCTTCTTATTTATGGGTGCAATCAAATATAGCTTTAAGCAACTAACAATTTTTTGTTTACTAACCAACTTCTAGTTTCAACACTAACATGTGTTTTGTAGGGGAGGGGGAGAGTTCAATTTTTCCAACTTGAGATTAAGTTGTTACAAACAACAACTTAATATGTTCTAGGCGTATGATATTATGAGGTTTAAGCCTAGACATTAAGGAAATATATGATGAAATCTTGAATAAATAAATATGTTTATATTTTTAAGATTTACTCATAACATTTCAGAGATTTCTTTCTTTGCAAAATGATTCAGAAAATACCCTTCTCAAGTCTTCAAAATAGTGTATAGAGTTTGGAACCAAATGTCCGAACCACTGTTGGGCGGCTACTGCCAAAGTGGTAAGAAAGACCCGACATTTTACTCCCTCGGTATATTGATGCATAAGGGATATGTTGTCGACATTCACCGGATGTTTCTCAGGGTAGAATAAACCCTGGTTCTCATAAGGAATATGGCGAAAGCTTCTAGGTAGAGGATTTGCTAAGATCAGCTCTGAAAAGGGGCTATCCCATGACAGAGGAGGTGTGGCCCACTTGCTTGATTGGACTAAGTTTCATGTTGTTTGCTTAAACTGTTGTCATGTACTCGACCTTGGATAAGTTGTTATTTGCTGTTTTTACTTTTAGTTATTTAAACAAGTTACTATTTGCTATTTTTGCTTCTAGAAGTTGTTATTTAGCTTTAAGTGGGCCCATAGCCATGGTATTTGAGTTGCTTTGCTAATGAAAGAACGCAGAAAAAGAATTTGCACAATTTCTCTCACTTCTTCTATTCTCTCTCAACTCTGTCTTCTTTCTTCTTCCTAAGAATATTCTACTATTCTCTTGCTTTTAATTACAGAAAAATTATTATTAAAAAAGAGAGAAGGAAAATACCCTGAATCATAACAATTGGTATCAGAGCAGTCGATCCTCGGATGATGGGTGACGATGCACGATTCCAAAATCTACAAGGAGTCCAAAGATGCTTGGATCGGGTCATGCATATAGAAGCACCAAGAGCAAAATCAACAAAATTGAAGTTGCAGGGGCAATGGAATGGAATTAATGGTAAGTTTGATCAACTCTCTACTACCCTAGCTTCCATTCAATTACAGTTATTGAATTTAAACAAGGAAAAATCGATTGGGAATGAAGATGTTATTAATGGAGGTCCTATGTTGGTGTGGAATTCGGAGGAAAGTCATAATAAGACACAACAATCTTTTAAGGTGAACTTTGAACAAGAGTTGGGTGCCTATAGCCTCGTGACCGCAGTACCCAATTTGGATTTCCCCAAATTTGATGAGAATCAACCTAGATCTTGGATCTTAAAATGTCAAAGGTACTTTAAATCGATTCCACAAATTTCAGATCAGCTGAAGGTTAAATTTGCCTCTATGCACTTCGAAGGAAGGGCAACTCAGTGGTTTCAGAACCTAACAACTATACAGGTTGACCTTGGGTGGGAACTATTCATCGAATTGGTTTCAGCTAGATTTGAGGAGCTTAAAGAAGCAAAAATTATAGCTGAATTCAATAAATTAATATTGGTGGAAAATTATATTAATTATGTGGAAAGGTTTGAAGAACTTAGAACCTGCATGATATTGATGAACATAGAGGAATACACTGAGGAGTACTTTATTGCTAGCTTTGTAAGTGGATTGAGTCAAGAGTTACAAGATTTCATTAATATGTTTGAGCCATCTACCTTGCAACAGACAATTGATCTGGGAAAGAGACAAATTCAGATATTAGAGGGAGATATGGTCCTTGAAGAACATGCAAATGAAGGGAGTGAAGCTAAATCAGAACAATCTCCCAAGAACAGCTTGCAAGCTGACCAAATAGGTGAGAAAACTTTGAAGTCTATACCTCAAGACCCTGATTATGATTATATAAGCTTATCAGAGCCTCAGTGCTCAGAGGAATGTTTGGATAAATTCACACCATTATCCTTTTCTAATATAAAAAACAACAACATTTTTCCACTGGGACTTATTGGTACTGAAGCCCCGCAGAGAAAGGACGGAATTGGGGTTCTATTTTTGGAGAAAATTCTGGATGATGAGACCATGTGCAGGATTTTTCAGAGTCCTCAAAAAAAATTTGTGTCTAGATGGAAGTTAGGATTTTATGTTGTCTCAAATGGTACTGAGAAATGGGATTCACCCATCAAGGGTGTATCCATGATAGATTTAGGAAACAATATTGGTTTGAACAACAACTACTCTGCAAAATTGGGTTTGAACAAGAGTTTTGCTAAGAAGAAAAATCCCTTTGAAGAACTTGTTATGGAGAAGATACACATTCGCTTTTTGGTCATTGGCCATTTCGACTCCATGAAGTCTACTATTACTGAGCATTTCACCTACAAGCTTGGTGGTATAAATAAGAGATTCATTGAGAGTTTTTTAAAAAAAGAAGTTGTTGAGATGAACGAGAGGCTGTTCAAGTATGCACGGATTTTTGACAAACTCAAAATTGAGAAGAAAAAGAAGAAGATCAAGGAATTCTCTCATGAGTGGAACTTGGTGAACAAGCACAAGCCCATCTTGATAAGACAACCTGAAGAGATTACAAAGGAAGAGTATGCTGCCTTCTACAAAGGTCTCACCAATGATAGTGATGAACACTCAGCTGTCACACACATTCCAGCTGAGATACAGCTCGAATTCAAGGCTATTCTGTTTGTTCCTACGAGGGTACATTTCCACCTCTTCGACACCAGGAAGAAGCCCAACAATGTCAAGTTACATCTTCGTCGTGTGTTTACTATAGGCAACTGTGGTGAATTGATGCCTGAGTACCTAGGTTTTATTAAGGGTATTGTGGACTCGGAGGATCTATCTCTCAATATCTTCTGTGAGATATTGCAGCAGGACAAGATCTTGAAGGTGATCCACAAGAATTGGGTGAAGAAGTGCATCGAACTCTCATTCGAGATAATGGCTAACAGAGGAGACTACATCAACTTCTATGAGGCTCTCTCAAAGAACCTCAAACTTAGCATCCATGAGGATTTCGAGAACAATGGAAAAATTGTTGAACTGGTGAGATTCCACTCCACCAATAGTGGTGATGTGATGACTAGCAATGAGACTTTGGGAATTAATTCCACCAATAAGTGGAAGGACATTGTTGATGATTTTATCGTCACTAGTGTTCGAGTTCAGGTAAAGTGTGAAGTTTGGACTAAGGCATTTATATTTCAAAGGATGATTTGTACAAAAATGAAGGATAAGAAACTCAAAGATGTTTGTATTGTAGCAAAAAATAAGTGGAACTATTGGCTAATCTGGTTGGAGATCTTGGCAATTGAAATTTGTTGTTGTTGCATCAAGTGGAGCTTAGTGGAAAAGGATTTGAATGAGCTTGCTGCATATTTGAATATAACTTGCATCTATGGATGGATATCAAATGCATCACAAGAGTATGCTCTTTTCCGAAGAATTGGTATTATAGTTGGAAGCGCTAAGGGCATCAGTGAAGACATAAAAGATTGGAGCCTCCAACTGGAAGAAGTCCACTACATCTTATGTAATGGAGTATATCAAATGCTTGTTGTGGGATTCATAGAGCTTCGGTCCAGTTCGATAAGAAAATTGGGGAAAGATCTCAAGGATAAATTGCAGCTTATAAAATTGGTTGGATCTAATTTAGTGATTACTACTGGGGAGGATAAAATTTTCCTACGAATGAATTTTCCAAAGCTTGATCCTTGGGGACAAGGATCTCAATTGGAGGGGAGTATTGTCTTGTACTCGACCTTGGATAAGTTGTTATTTGCTGTTTTTACTTTTAGTTATTTAAACAAGTTACTATTTGCTATTTTTGCTTCTAGAAGTTGTTATTTAGCTTTAAGTGGGCCCATAGCCATGGTATTTGAGTTGCTTTGCTAATGAAAGAACGCAGAAAAAGAATTTGCACAATTTCTCTCACTTCTTCTATTCTCTCTCAACTCTGTCTTCTTTCTTCTTCCTAAGAATATTCTACTATTCTCTTGCTTTTAATTACAGAAAAATTATTATTAAAAAAGAGAGAAGGAAAATACCCTGAATCATAACAACTGTGTGTGACTGCATATTGCAAAAGTGACTCCAGCATTTTTTGGGATTTGTCTTTTCCTAGATCAATGAAAAGTCTATTCTTGTCCGCCTGAGTAGTTCTGTCATGTTGCCTTTCTATATCCAGATGCAGAAGACCTCTGGCTCTGAGTGCTTGATAAAGTAATGTTTGTACAATGGCCAAGAGGCTCTCGGTGGTTAGCTAACCTAGTCTTCCGCCTGAGTAGTTATAGTCATAGCTCGGCCAAACTATACCAGAGCTCTATTGGGTCATGAAGATGGGCTTTTATCTGGGCTGCACAATGGATTTGAGGATATTGGTTGGGTTAATATTTATCCATATCAAGTAGAAATCTATCTAGAGTGAAGAAATTATTTTTGTGCTCATAAATTCTTGTCAGTTTAATAAACTCAGTTGTACCAGAAACTTAAAGCTTTCCAAATTCTAACTAATGATCTCCACCTCTTTTTTAATTCTTATAGAAAGAAATCAAGACTACAAGAGAGAACAAAGCATGCTTCATCAAGAGCTATGAAATTGACTATTACTATAATTACAATATTTAAAATCTACTAGTTAAAAATCACAAATTAGTGATATATTCTTTTTTTATTTTTATATTATGGGGAACTCGTAGCCGTTATCTTCGGTGCGTATTGGGTAAACCCTTCGTTCATATAGAATAGCTTGTAAACCATACAAGACGAGTAAATTATACATGAAAAATCAAATATGATATACTCATACCAATAGAGACGTTAATGGAGTTCGAAACCTTAAAATTTTAGCTATGAATCCACTTTATCACTAGGTCGTCCCAAAATCACATTAGTGATATATTCTTCTTCTTTATAAGAGTGAAAGACTAAAGAACAAAATTTGACGATTCATTCCCAACTTAAGAAAATCAAAATCAAAATAATAGTATAGACTCTTGATAGAACATTAATCGCGATAATTTGTTGAGCAATAAAAAGTCGGGTACTTATTATTTCTAGTTATTTTAGTTCTTAATTAAACAGAAGAAGTTGATGATTTCGCCAAATTCTTCTTTCATCTTCTCCTTTTTTATATTTAAACTTATGACATTTTAAGAATTCAACTTTAAAAAATTAAACATACTTATTTTATTGGAAAAGGAACTACTTTTGAAGAAAAATATGAAATATATATTATTAAGTGAGAAGTGGATACTGTACACCTAAATGTCCTGTAAAAAAATTTCTCAAAAGAAGATCGAAACTTGAAAGGAAAAACAGGAGGAAATAGGAAAAGGAAGTGCTAAATCGTAAAAGTCCAGTTTGGGTGGAGTGTGAACTTTAAAGTTGGGAGATCTTGAAAAAAAGCAAAAACAATAAAAAAAACAATTGAACTTGGGCCAAGTTTTGTAAATTGTGCAATAAGCGAGGAATTAAATTAGAGAGGTCGGATTCAAATATAATTTTGATTTACTCACGTTTGGGGGAGAGAGAGAGAGAGAGCGTGTGCAAGTTTAAACAAGGAAGCCGATGCCAGTAGGTCTCTGCTGTGTGTGTGTGTGTGTGTATCCAAATCCAAGAATGTTGGTGAGTTAGGGCTTCGATGAGAGTCAGACGGCCCACTCTCACTACTTCCTCCATTCTCACTTCACTTTGCAGAATCGCGTACTAGGTATATTTCTCTCAAATATTTCTCCTTTCCAGTTTTTTTACCTCTTCCCCGTCTTCTTACTGAATCCAAAGGAAAATTCTCAGGAATTTTGTTTTCTTTCGTTTTTCCATTTTAATTTTTTGGGGTTTTTTTACGCCCAATTATCTCTAGTTGGATTATTTTACTTAAGAGGACCAAGTTTTGGAGGGAATTGTTGAACGCGCTGTATCAAAATCTATTTCGCTGAGACTTTTTGACTTGCTGAGAATCGGGTTTGGCCGTCAAGAGGCTCTCCTTTTAATTTCCTTTTTCCTTTTCTATTTCCCACTTCTGCTCTCATCCATGCATGTAGTTTAACTACATCTGCATCCACTCTTTTTAACATTATTTCGTAGTTCGATATTCTCGGTTCTTCTTTCGATGTCGTTATATACGAGGTTGTTTTGTTAATTGATTGAAAAACATTCTATAATTTTTTGCTGCTACTGACTCACAGTGGGTTTTTTAGTATATTGAGATTCGTCATTGTGTACGTTCCTTTCTTGAACTAGGCATCCGATGTGCATAACTTCTGTAGATGACTAAGATGTGGATTCTGAGCTAGGATTCGACTAGAGACCCACAATAATTGGTGGAGTACTTAGTTATTTGAGGCGTTTTTCATGCGTTGTAAGTCCGAGATGTTCTCCAGAAGACTGCCACTTGCATGTCAATACTCCTGTTTGTCGCGTCCTGAGGTGTTGACCATATATATTGCAGATTAGCTCGGCTTTTGGTAGCTCCCCAAGTTGGTAATTACACCCAATAATCTTTCTTTTGTTGCGATGGCTTCAGCCGATCCTATAGATATTAGTTCTACAGACAGTGATGATTCAGATTTATTGGAAATAGAGAATTATAGAGATGACTCTCCAGTTAGGGATACTGCCACTTCTATCAATGATGCGATCCCTCCTTCTCAAGCATCGTCATCTCTTCCTAATTCGACAGGTAGTGCCTAAATTATTGGTCATGAATCACTTTGTTGTGATCCAAGGTGTGTTACTCATTAGATATCCTCCAATTGCAGGTCACAATTTTTTTTCCGGTGAAGACCCTTCATCTTCTAAGAGGCAAATTGTTCAGCCTGAGTCTCCAGTGATGGACATCATCCCTTCCAACAGTTCCAGGATGCTTCCATCTTGGGCAAATTTACCGACAGGTAGCACCTAAATTGTTTTTCGTAAGTCACTTAGTACAATCCAACTGGTTTTATATGTCAGGTATCCTACAATTGCAGGTTACAATGGTTCTTCTCTTAAAGATCCTTCTTCTTCTAAGAGGCGAACTGTTCATCATGAAATCCCATCAAGACCACTAAAGCAATTGAATATTGCAGAGACCGATGGATCTTCAAGTTCAAGGATAGACAATAATATTCATCCTATTAAGAGAGTGCTTCCTGCTTTTCAGTCTTCTACCTCTGACCCACAATTGCACAATCTAATAGAAAGTGTGGGTGCTAGTGAAATTCGTGATACATATGGAAAGTCAGCATGGTCAAATGGAAGTAGAGTATTACCTCCGACTATGATGCCTGGAAAACATTCTTCAACCACCCCATTGGTTGGTTTGAATGATTCCTTCCATCAAACTGGGTTAGGTGAAGAGAGGCCAGCAGGACCTGATGAGAGATTTGTTTTTCAAGCAGCTGTGCAGGTACCGTATGTGAATTATATTGGTTTTTGTCTTCATTGGTGACCGTTCTCAGTTATAAAATCAATTTTGAAATGAGGGTTTGTTCATAGATTGTGGTTAATCTGGGCCTTTGAGTTTGTGATTTACATTTGTTCTGACGAGTGAAGCAGTAGTATTTACTCCATGGTCTGTGGCAGCCTGTGCTTTTCAGTTTCCTTTTTCTCTTGTTTCATCTTTAATTCATGTAGGATTTCCGTACTTTTGTAATTTACTTTTACTTTCATAAGTCAAAGAAACTTATTTGGAGTATTGCGTATCTTCTATATTGTTCTTTTCGGTGTTCTCTCCTAAATGGATTTTTTTTCATTGAAATCTAAATTCTGAAGTGGAGTCAGTGCTTGCCTATGGTCATGATGGACAAATACATGAATAACTTGCAAGTACATCATTTGGTTTACAATGTTAATTATCTGTTCCTGATCATTAATGTTTCGAACTCCCATAACAAAACTCCTGAACCTTTCCTTACCTTATCTTACCTTACCTTACCTTACCTTGAGTAGCAGACTCAAGTTAATTCCATTAGCTGGGGATAAAGGAAGAGAGAGGGGGTTGATATTAATTTAAAAGAGGTAGAACAAAGAATTTGTGGAAAGCCAAACAGAAACCTAAAGTTAATCTTGAATACTTTGTTCGAAACATCAATAGTTCTCCTGAACAGTGCCAAGCTATTAGTATGCATCCTTTCTATATTAGTGGTCAGGGAACCTCAGTTTCAAGTTCAATTCTTTTGAATTTTTATCAAGCTAAAGCTTTATGAGTATATTGAACAAATCATTGTAATTTGAAACTTTTTACTCTCACGTTTTTAATTGCATTGCTATGCAATTGCAAAGTTGTTCTTTTTTTGTGCATTAAATGTTTATTGAATTTCATATGTTTTTATTGCAGACTCTGCAGTCTCTTCATCAGCAGCATAAAGCTGAAGCTAATTTGCCTGATGGACTCTTGTCAGTTTCTCTTCTTAGGCACCAGGTCCCTGTCTGCTTACTTATGATACTTTTTTAATTGTATTGGGTATTTGTGGTTTTAACTTGGACCTTGTCGCTTTCCAGAAAATTGCTTTGGCATGGATGCTTAGTAAGGAATCATCTGGTATATGCCTGGGGGGAATCTTGGCTGATGACCAGGTCAGCATGTTAGTCAATCAATTATTTCTATTTTCCCGCGTCTAATTCTTTTAGAAAGATCTATTTTTTGGATCATTTTTTGCCTTTAATCTACATATTGAATTTTCACACCCCAGGGCCTGGGCAAGACTGTTTCAATGATTGCTCTCATACTGATGCAAAAGTATTTGGAGGCAAAATCTAAAGCTAAGGAGTCATGTACTACCAAAACTGAAGCCTTTAACTTGGATGATGATGATGGAGTTAGTGGTTGTGTTGCTCTTGATGATGCAAATCAGAATAAAGAATCTGATGGTTTAACAATACTTTCACAAGCAAGTAATTCAAGAAAGGGAATCCCCGGGAGGCCAACAGCAGGGACATTGATTGTTTGTCCAGCCAGTGTGGTCCGACAATGGGCTCGGGAGCTGGATGAGAAAGTTGCCGATAAAGCTAAACTTTCTGTTCTAATATATCATGGAGGCAATAGGACCAAGGATCCTACCGCATTGGCAAAATATGCTGCTGTTCTAACAACATATGCTATTGTAGCAAATGAAGTTCCAAAACAACCTTTGGTTGAAGGGGATGATGATGAACTAAAGGATGGAGAACGATATGGAGTATCTTCTGCGTTTTCCATGGATAAGAAACGAAAGAAGTCATCAGTTAATAAGAAGTTGAAGAAGGGTAAAAAAGATGTTGATGTGAATGCTTCGGATAGCAATTGTGGTACATTAGCAAAGGTTAAATGGTCTAGGGTTGTTTTAGATGAATCTCAAACAATAAAAAATCACAGAACTCAAGTAGCTAGAGCCTGCTGTAGCCTTAGAGCAAAGCGAAGATGGTGCTTATCTGGAACTCCGATACAGAATTCTATAGATGAATTATTCAGCTACTTCAGATTTTTGAGATACGATCCATATAATGACTACAAAACGTTTGTTTCTTCTATCAAGGGTCTTATAGCAAGAGACTCAATTAAAGGTTACCAGAAGCTTCAATTTGTTTTAAAGAATATCATGTTGCGGCGAACAAAAGGTTATTCCGTGCACTATTAGTGATTTGCTCAGTTCCATTTTTGTGTTGTGGCAAGTGAAGTCATGCATCACAGCCATTCTGTGCTAGTATATTGTACTTTTCCACCTTTGTTGTCATTGACACCTAATGTGCACCATGATCTTGTAGTTGTAGTTTTATATATCCTGTTGCTTATTTTAACAATATTTGATTTAGATTCATGTTTCAAGGGTTATTATATTAGAATTAATATAATCTTTATCTCACTGTGTTAGGTGAATTGATTGATGGTAAGCCTATAATCAATCTACCTCCCAAAAAGGTACACTTAACAAGGGTGGAATTTTCCTTGGAAGAACGGGCCTTTTATGAGAAACTTGAGTTTGACTCACGCAAACAATTCAAGGTCCGTCAACTCGTTCTTTCTCCCCAATTTATATATCATCTCGCCATCTTTAGTTTGCCAATGTGCATACGAGTGTTGCAACTGGTGACGCTTACTGAGTCCTGAAGATGTAGTCAAAATGTGCTGCTTGAGTTACTATGTCCTCTTTGGGAGTTACTATGTCCTCTTCATGTCCTAAATTCTTGTCAAGTTTTCTTTACCACTATATTATTTTATATAGTTGTCCAGACTTTTTAGTCTACCCGTGTCTTTCACGTGAAAGAAGTCAGTTACTAGCAGCTACACCTATACATAACGAAAACTTGCTTGCAATTGCTGAGGATAATATATTTTAAGCTTATCTGGTTGAAAGGCTTCTTAATTTGATTTCCAGATATTGTTTGCATAAATGATGTGATGCTGTAACTGTTGCTACTTCTCAATGAGGATATCAATTCCTTGTGCTAGTTTAGAACTATTATGTACCTTGTGAACTGAACAGCCACCAATAACATGGCTTCAAATGTTTATGCGAGGAGAAGGCTAAATCCAAATAGGTAAAACAGAATGCTAACTTAAATTTTATCGATAGATGTAAAACTTAACGCAATATTCTGCTAGTATGCTGGATGCAGATTTTTTATATGAAAGCACTGAATTTACTAATAGAAGACAATCTCCATTTTACTGATTCTGGATCTTGTTATTGCTTTCGGTCTGTGGAGAAATGCTCCCCTGTAGAGATAAAGGAATTATGTCCCTGTAATTTGAAATATAGAAAAACATGTTGAACAAATTCAAAGTTGAGATTGCAATATGCTACAAAAGCTGTGGTTTTGAAAATCCTTTTGCAGGCTTATGCTGCTGCCGGTACTGTTAATCAAAATTATGCAAATATCCTATTGATGCTTTTGCGTCTGCGCCAAGCCTGTGACCACCCATTACTTGTCAAAGGGCTCAGCTCAGATCCTGTTGGAAAGGTTTCCTCCGAGATGGCCAAGATGCTTCCCAGAGATATGCTATTTAATTTATTGAAACAATTGGAAGCTTCGCTCGCCATATGTCTTGTATGCAGAGTATGCTCTTTTCCTTATGACTTTTGATAGCTGCTTAATTTGATCTCTTGGTACTTCATTGATAAACTACGAGAACTGTCAGCAGTTTTTGGTTTGTTTGTCTTGGGAGGAAGTAAATTTAAAAAAAAACCTGGTTTGCGGGAAATCCCTAATCAAATGAACATGATATGAGAATGTCTGGTTTGATAAACTACGTGAACTGTCAGCATTTTTTGGTTTGTTTGTCTTGGGAGGAAGTACATTTAAAAAAAACTGGTTTGCAAGAAATCCCTAATCAAATGAACATGATATGAGAATGTCTGGTTCCAAATAGTAATCCAAGTCAAGATTTTTCAAAGAAGTCAAGGTTTGGTTAAGCATGAGAATCTTCAAATCTTGTTGGTTGCTAAAATAACCTACCAAAATTAAATATACCAATAAATTGACTGAGGTAGTTCTTCAATTATGTGCTTTATTGCTCTAGGATACTGACTTGATGGTCCAGAAGAACAAGAAAGTAGCATGAGATTATAAATTATTATCTTCATAGGATCCCTCTTTACCTTTTTAAATAAAAAATAAAAAATTATTACTCTCTCTGTCTCACCCATGATGACTCATTTCTTTTCGGCACGGTTATTTAGGAGAAGAGTATAAAGTGGTTAAAGTGATAAAAAGTAGGTAGGACTCACCTTTTGAAGAGATAATTATTTCCTAGAGAGGAAATATGCCAACTTGAGTGGGACAGTTCGAAAAGGAATATAAATCATATTGGGCAGGATGGAGGGAGTACTAATGAAAGAAAAACACTCACACACTACCCTCTATGTGACTCAAACCCTCAACCTATTGTTTGGAGGTGAAGCATCTTACCAACAGGCTGCTCTTCATTATCTGTATTTTGTTTGCCTTATTCAACATGAAAAATTCCATTTATTGGCTCAATTAATATCAACAGAAAGAATTAATGCAGATAACTTGTCCTTGTAAGGGAAGGGACTGGAAAATTTATATTGTTTAGGACTAAGGTCCCCATCTGATATTTCGTATGGGGAAGCCTGCTGTCAGTTACAAGTATCTGATGTATAAATAATTTTGTGCTACAGGATCCTCCTGAAAATGCAGTGGTCACAATGTGTGGACACGTTTTCTGTTATCAATGTGTTGCAGATCATTTAACTGGCGAAGACAATACATGTCCTGCCCATCAGTGTAAAGAACAACTCGGTGCCGATGTTGTATATTCAAGATCTACCTTAAGGAGATGCCTGTGTGTTGATGTGGATGGTGATAGCCCTGTTCCGTACGAACTACGTGATGAATCTGCAGTTCTACAGAGCAACTATGTATCATCAAAGATCAAGTCTGCTCTTGAAATTCTCAAGTCATGTATATCAAAAAGTCAGATCTCAGAGTCACATGATTTGTTCATTTATGACGAGGATGCTTCATCATCAGCTGGTCGTGAATTTGAGTCAGCGAGTATAGCACCTGAAAAGGCTATTGTTTTTTCACAATGGACTAACATGCTAGACTTGGTTGAGATGTCACTGAAGAATAACAATATCAGTTATCGGAGGCTTGATGGTACTATGTCAATAGCTGCTCGAGACAAGGCTGTAAAAGATTTCAACACTGATCCTGAGGTGGGGACCCCATATCGTCTCTGGTCAAGACTATTTGGCTTGCTTTTTTTATTTTATTATTTCTGGCACCCTCCAGTCTCGTTCTTGTAGTAGTTGTTTTGTTTTATTATTTCAACTCTTATCCTTTGTAAATGCAGGTGGATGTCATGTTAATGTCTCTAAAAGCTGGAAATCTAGGGCTTAACATGGTTGCTGCGTGCCGTGTAATCCTTTTGGATCTTTGGTGGAATCCGACAACAGAGGATCAGGCTGTTGATAGAGCTCACAGGATAGGGCAGACACGTACGGTTACTGTATCGCGGTTAACTGTCAAGGACACAGTGGAAGATCGCATCTTGAGTCTTCAGGTACTTCCTCGGGCCTTGTTGTTTGATTTTGTGAATTTAGGGTTCCAACTGTTGATGTGTTTTCAGGAGGACAAGAGAAAAATGGTGGCATCAGCTTTTGGGGAAGATAAAAGTGGTGGCCACGGTGCTCGGCTCGGAATCGAAGATCTCAGATTTTTGTTTGAGGGCTCAGGACGTTGAACAAGTTGTTTTTTGTTTTTTGTTGCTCGCAATGATGCAATGGGCAAATTTTGTGTCTATATTGAGGAAATGGGAACCCAAATATAATGCTTGTACATATTCAAGTGGAAAATGTATATGCAGCTGCAAACTCTAGGGCTGATGATTCTTGACTTACGCTAGGATATCCATGTTCTAATTATTAATTCCATCGTACTTTGCCTAGGTTCTCCATTGACGACGGACCAAATTAAGGGGTCATTTCTAATTATATTCATGAAAGTATTGAAATCTATTCTTCTTATGTACAAATCTTGCAATGATGGTCAGTAAGATTTGATGGTGGGAATGACCCCACCAACGAGGGCAGTTCCAGTTCCAGGCAGGAGATCCATGGTGGCATAACTAGTTGTTCGTCGTCGTAGAGAGATGAAGTCGGAGGGGAGGCTGCTGCTGAGGTCGATGTGGCAATAGGGAAGCGTGGATGATATGTTCTCTAGCTCTCTCACTACTTCCAGCATGGAGGGTAAAGAATGATGGGCGGATCAGCTTCTGTATGCAGGTAAAGAATGCGGATGCGCAGTCTTGTTTCGAGATTCAGAGGCTGTTGCCATGCCATGCCATGTTACCATGTAATTAACAACTACTCACCTGTTAGGAGGTCGTGCAGGGAGCCATTGGGCATAAATTCATATACCAGCATCTGTTCATCCTTCTCATCACAATGATGCAGCCGCGACAGCATTTACAACTCTGTCCCCCTGCAACCAACCTTGTTGCTATAGTGCCTTTCTACACTTTTTCCTTATCCTCCTTACCCTGTTTGAGTTCTGAAATTGATCCTTGACAGGTTTGGCATGGGACAGACTGCTGTCGTCGTCTCTGAAAGAAAAGCACTAGGCTGGCAAGTATCACACCCGCACAGGAGATGGATCCGATCACAATTCCAGGCAATGCACCTTTGCTCAGACCACTGCCTCCGTTGTCATGGAGGGCAGCAGAACTGTAGTGAATTTCCATGGATTATTAATTTATTGTTACTATTAAAACTCAAGATATATCTAGTAGTATTAGATATAGTGAAGTTGAGGAGGTCACAAGGCCCAAATACATCACTCCCAGGTATGGTGAAGCAAGCAAAAACAGTTGCAATTGCTTGAACCTCACCAGCATCAAACATACTAGATTTATTATACTCGGGGAAGAAGGCAGAAACATCCTCAGCCTCGAACCAGTTACCCATGAGATCGACTCATACAAAGGAATGCTTGACGTTATGAAATCTGTAAATTGATCCAGATATGGAGGGAACTGAGATATGCTGGGACTTCTAAGCTGCACTCCCACGAGAAAAGGTGCTGCTGCACAAATGCACTTATTAGGCAGAGTTGTGATGTATTCAAAGTTGCCATGGATCGGACAAATCTGAGATGGACAACTTAACATCAGGTATGTCTTCATCTCCATTACTACCTCCACAGAATGGAGCCATGTTTTGTTGGTTTGCACTTCTACAAGCTGGGTTTTCACCAAGCATACATAGAGATGTGCAACTATCACACAATTCCTCGGTTAGTCTCGTATATTGACAAAAACCAAGACTTGCCTTAAGAGTAACGTTTGGAGGAATATCAAGGGTGCCAGATATATCAGAAAACAAGTTATGTTAGAGATTTCTGCAAGGGATGACAGTGAATGAGTTTGTAGGTAATGAAATGTAATTAGGATCCTGATATGATATCAAAGTGTAGTTACAAATGCTGATCGCTGGCTAAGTTTGGAAAGGGTTTGGAGTTTGGTCCTGATATCATGTTGAGATCCAACTGAAAGTTATTCAAGTTGGGAAGAAAACCGAGCTCATCTGGTAGAGGACCTGATAGTTGATTTCCGCTCAGAGGCCTAGGAATGCAAACAAGTTTTCAATTAATTAATTATGAGAGAAAAGGAAGTAAAGTACTAGTTAGCTAGTGATAATAGAGGCGCCAATTGTTCCAGACAGATTCAGTCGCAGTAAGCGCCTGCACATATATGTACCGAGTTTATTTTCGGACATGACTGATTGCAAGAGAAAGGCATTAGAAGCGCATGCATACAGTTCTTCAACATGCAAATAGCCATCAGTGGCGTTCAAGTAGCATTTCACCCCTATACGGTTCAAACTTCCTCGTCCAATTCAGATTTTTGTGGGGACCCTTCAAGCTAGTAAAACAGAGACTGCATAGCAGAAGCTTTTCAGCATGTGATTTGAATATATATATGCATGCGAAGAACAGCACACCAACATAAACAAAGCGCCACGCATAATCCAACCAATACATGCCTGCACTCCCATCTGCAACAACAACACTAATTCTTTCTCAGAGAAAAAAAAAAGAGAAGAGGTTCCCCAATACCATCCATTCAAGACAGAACTACCTCGCACTACTGCCAACAAATTATGACCTAGCTAGCAAGCCTAGGAGTACTACTTTTATAGTAAATAAATTCATTTTAGGAAATACACATTCATACATATAAGAAGTGGGAGTGGAAAAGCAATAAGAAAGTTCATTTGGAAAGTGGAGCTGTCAGCACATTGTCAAGGCCTGCGTTTTCACCTCCAATTGCCTCTGTAAATGCTCTCTATTTTTTCCCCCGAGTTTGCATTATGTAATTGCAACTTAAAAGCCCACATTTCCAATATTAATTAGGTTGTAATATTCTGCTATTTAGGTTGCATGCGCATTTCAGCTTCCAAATGGATTTCGGTGGTGTAACGAATGCGAGGGTTATTATTGCACAGTTACAGATATAATACTGCTATTTCATTTTTCTGGTGGCTGAGACTGAGCTAGGAAAAAGCGACGGATAATATATTATTAATTAACAATCAAATGTTATCATCGTGGATGTTTGGGTTCAATTGAGTTTTTTTTCTTTTTTCTTCCCTCTCTTTAATATGGGTTAACTTGTTGATAGCGAGTGGAATAAAAACGCACACATGCGATCGATAAACATAATATAATATAATAAGACCGATTACTCCAAATTACTAGATTGTCAACTCATACATACGGTAGATTATGATTATCTAATCGGCAGAGGAAACCGTAATTCACGCAATATGGGAATTTCAATCAAATTAATCCTATTTATATATCTTTTAGTGTGACAAATTGGAAGCATTAATAAACACAAATAATTACAAATGGGTAACGCAAAGCATTAACATCTAATTAAAATCGTATCTATCTAATATAACTATCTAAGAAACGCAGAAAGAGCAGTTGAAAGATTTGCATTTACATTCACCTTCACCTGTCCTGTACCTATTGCTCGACATCACAACATTAGAATATGCCACGTTCCAAGATATTGTGATATTTTACTACATGATATCGAAGAATTAGTAGTAGATTCTTGCATCGTCACATTCTGAAATCAGTTGAATTCATTATACATGACCTTGCAGGATAACCTATTCCAAAAATAGAAAGAAAAAAAAAGGCTTCTTCATTCATTAGAATCTTGGGAGACAAATTCAGGCTCTCCAAAGCTGCATATACATGGTAATTGACATCGTTCCAAGGTGGCCCTTCGCATTGGAGATAAACTAGTTCTTCGGGTACCAAAACATACCTTTGATGCCCTCTGGATCAGGTTCGAAACCTAGATTGCGATAGAACTCCACAACTACAGTCAATTCGAAGAAACAAGATTAACTCACATGTTTCTTCCAATTACTAAATGTCATGAGATGTATCAACTTGTTATGCCACAAATAAACCAAATGATTCGTGTTGACATACCTTTACTATCTGAAAAAAGTGAAATATTTCCAATGTCACGCTGCAAAAGAGCCCTTATAAGCTTCTCTATGAGGGCCTTTCCAAGTCCTTGGCCCTAAACCACCAGCCCATCAACCAACACAGAGATTCATCACACAGAGGCACAGTTAATACTCATGCAAAGCAAATGATGATTTGATTTATAAGGCACGCATAAGCACAAGTGTTAGCATAAGTATAGAGATTTGACTCTGCAGCAATAAATGGCAAAAGAATTTAAATATGCTGCGAGTTTCTTGGTCTTGAGAAATGCTACAAATCAAAAGCAGCAAATTTTACACTTCACTGATTGTGTTCATTTTATATTGTCATAGCCCACAGTAGTACCTGATAAGAAGGATCAACAAGGACATCCCAAATTGTTGCATTGAAAGCATGATCAGATGTAGCCCGAGCCATTCCTATCAACTTCTTTTGGTCATTTCCCTCTGCCAAGCAACTTACCAAAGTATATGTTAGTTATTTAATAACGAATATTACGAAATACTCCTTCGTCCACCAAGAGTGTGTCACTTGGTGGACGGCATGGGTTTTAATAAATTTTGGTACATATATTTGAGTGGATAAAGGGTCCCATCATAGATGTTTTTCGAGTGGAGAAATTGTGGTTTTTTGGTGAATAATGTTAGTTGTGAGGTTGAATAATAAAAGTTGATTGTTGGGTAGTGTGGTTTTTTGGCAAATAATAAGTGGTTGCGGGGTTCAATAATAAAAGTTAAGTGTGGGTTAGTGTCCCAAAAAGGGAAGTGACACACAAAGACACCGAATAAGGCAATTATGACACACTCTTGGTGGACGAAGGGAGTAATACTATACTTTTTGGAAAATCAAGCATTAGAAATGTTATATTCCTTAATCAGGAAAACGTGACAGGTCCTATCACTAAATACCTTCTCCAGTTGACTTGCTAATGGAATGCAGAGTAACAACCATGTAGCTATTTTTTAGGGCTGCTGCTAGCTTTGACAGAAGCCTCCGAGGCCAACCAACCTGTTGTATGCATCACGAAAATTTTATGACAAGACCTGAAAAATTATCACAGTATTTAAAAGGCTTAAAATGTCCAGAAAGAACAGATCAGGAAAATGTTACACCAAAACATAGCTAACAACCCTAACACAATCTCCATTGATGTAATCCCCTATGTTAGGCACATATGAATGCAAAATCATTAGCCAACTTAATTCAAGTAAACTTATCCATACTGTTCAGGATAGAATAGAAATTGCCATCTTATACAAGTCTATCAATTATTTTACAAGCCACAGGTAATCATAGAGTTTCAGTTAAACATTTGGAAGCATCGGAGCTGTATGAGGCGTTAAAGCAACTAAAATACAAGGATAACATCTTTATCAAAAAAATTGTGTAGATGCTAGTATATTGAACTTGCATCCCCTTCCCTCATCATGAGGTATGGCTCGAAAAGAGTATTTAAATACCATGTCATTGAGAAAGTATCTCATGTTGGATCTATAGATTAGAGACAGGACTAATGCAAGGGATATTATCATTATAAATGTATGCCGGAATGGATGAGAAGAAAAATGTTTTCTTTTGGTTAATACAAATAAACAACATAATAATTACCTTATCGCATAAAGCCTGGAGATCATACACATCAACATTCCCACCGGAAGAGAAAATGATCTGTTCAATTGTTTTATCAGGTCTGGTGCTCTCAACGAGAACAAATTCCTCTAGCAACGGCTCTTCCTCTTCTTCGGTAGTGACAGGAGGCTCTACAAATTGGGTAGTACTACTGTTTTTCAAAATCCTGCAACATGAAAGGCTCAAACCACAGCATTACTCATGTGATTATATATTTCAACTATTTAGACATGTGGAAAGGGAAATTGCGACTGCACTAAGACTGTCAACAGAAATTTCTACTGATTTTCATTTACCCTGATCTAATAGACTCCCAGAAGCTCGCCTTGAATCTATAAATCTTTTCTTTGAGAAGAATGCAGCACAAATGTCACATTTTCAGTCTCTTACAAATAATAATCATAACAATTAGCATTATTATTGCTTCGAAGTCCCAATTCAAGCCAGAAAGAAAACAAGCAAAGTGAACCCACAAAACTGAGGAATAAGTGAAGTTGTGATTAAGACAGATAAGCTAAGTAACCTGTGGAAAGAGGGAAATTAAGCGGAGAAAAAGGATGACAGCGGAAACCGAAAGAAACAATACGCGGGTAGCTGCAATAAAATCAATCTTGCAATCAAATAAAAAAAAGAAAAACAGCAATATAATTACTAATGAGCAACTCACAGGTTGTGGTCGGCGGCAGCAAGGGGCAGCACTACCAGTCCGTGGGCTGGCATTACTTTGAGATTGATGTGCGCGGTGGTGGAGGTGGAATTGTGTCCAACTCGACTCAAATATGGATACACCATAATATTCCTTTCTCTAGCTTGTTTTTTTCTTCTTAGGCGGCGTTTTCTGTCATCTTATTTATTCTTACCTTTAAGAAAAAAGGGGGACAAAAAAAACATTCACTTTCATAATTGAGTGCAATTAAGTTGAAACTTAACTATCATTATTGATTTGATTTTCGTACTTAATTACTTTATTAAATTTAAATATAGACTTACAAAATAAATAATCTTTTTTAATAGAATTCCTAAAATAGCATATTAGTTTTTATTCCATAAGTCATAACTTTAGCTTTTTTATTAATGTTTAATAAAATAAACATCGCGAAAAATATTTCACAAAATATATAACTAAATATTCTTCTAATACGTTTACCTATTTTAAAATTATTAGCAAATCTCTATGTATTATTATTATTATTTTATTACATATAATAAATGTATATTATTATCTAAATTTATCCAGATATAATACCAATTGACATATAACATCATATTATTAGCTACCCACCACCATTATTAGTTAAAATATTGAATTAGTGGTGTACGGAAAACCATTTCAGCTCTGTTAATTTCTCTTTTATTGGATGGAAGTAATCGTCGCAGTGGCCGCAATCGTAAATTCATCCTCCCACCCAACCCCCGCATTCTGCATTGGTCAGCATTTTCCCCTAAATTTCTAAGCCCTAGGTAATACCTGTCCCCAATTTCTCTGCTTATTTTAGTTTTCAATTTTAAAAAACACAATTACCAATCAAATTTTAGAACCTTTTTTTTTTGTTAAGTGTATATATTTATTGTTCTTGGTTTGCTTGTGTTGTGAATTTTGTATAATAGGAAATCAAATCGCTGTATAAGCTGCTAAATATGTTATCAAGGAAGATGCTTTAAGATTATTATCAACATTGGAGTGATGCAGCTGAGGTTCAGGGTTCAAGCCCATTGATCAGATAAATTTTCTTCTTTTATATAAAGAAAAGAAAAGGGTATTACTTGAGCTATCCATCTATTAGGATAGAGTTGAATCTGCAAATTACACTAGGCGATTTGACGGTTCGAATGATGGTGGATGAGAATCGGCAGCAAGGTTCTGCCGTCGGAGAATCTCCAGTCGCTGCCACGGATGGCGGTGATAAATGCGGTAATGCTGACGATACAACTACTGCAAGTAGCTCAAATTCAGCAATGACGGATGGTTTGTCCTCGTTGATTTCATCTGTAATGACTGCCTTCGATTCCCGAGCTGAAGCCACTGCCCGGAGCCAAGATCAACTCGCCTTCGCACTTGATCGTCTCACTGGAGGTAACATATTCCCCATTTTGTTATGTTAGTTAATGTTTCGGATCGTCCAATTGAATACTCGTCTCTTTCAAATCACAATGCTCGGTTATTCTTTGATCATCAGGTGTGCTACCTATACCAAGACTTTGTATAAATGCTGTTTCTCTTTGGCCTTTGAATCTATCTACTTGGCCGATGATAAAGTTCTAATGTATTAGGATCGGTATTAATGGGATAAGATTGCTTTAGTAATTTTCCAGTTGTATTACTTTGAGCTATACATTAAAGTATTTCTCTTAAGCTGAAATTGCATCTCCCTCAATATTCAGTTATGCCCTTATTTCTTATTTTTCTCCATATTTTCAGAACTTGACAAATTGCTACAGGATGCTCCATCGCCCTTCATTATGCAGCATGCGGCTAGGATTTCTGGTGTTAGGAAAAGGGTCAAATCATTAAACAATGTTTTGAAGTCCATACAAAGGCGAATTGACAATATGGACCGGATGTTGTCAGCTGGATTAGCTCATGGTATAATATTATTCCTTCACTTTTTCCTATACGCTTCATTTTCTTTTCGACACCACTATCATCATTTGGAGAGTGGGGCTATACAGCCATCACTATGTTAGGCCTCTACATTAGCATACCACTTCTGCAGGCTAATTTATTTGGTCTACCAAAATTTTCTTATGCCACTGCTTCTAATATTTCCTCTTACTGATTTGATGCAAACATATACTTATTATGTTGGTGGAGGTGGGTTGATAGGGGGGTTATCACTCAGTAAGGAAAAGGGATGGATGACTGATCTTTTTTCCCCAGTTCTGAAAAGTCATCAGATCTTGTTATATACCAGCTATATCTTCAGTTGCTTGTTGTATGTGTCTCCTGGCTAATACTTTCCTTGTAGTTGTAGATAAACAATCTGGTATCACTAGACATCATATTGTCTTTCCATTTCTGTTTCCCATGCTTGCTCATTAGTTATTTGGCATTGTGACCAAATTATATTCCAACTTTCTTATGAATTCTGAGTAGGTTCAGAAACAGTGGCGGGAGAAAGCAGCCAGCAGCAGCATGCTCATTAACAAAGGTGTTAATCATCGCTTGATTAGCAGGAATTTACATCTCAATTGTCGTAGTCGTAGTTGAAATTCAAATTCTTTCGGGGCTATTGTATTGTTGGTGTGCATTAGGTATTCCACTTCATGGTTTCGGTATATTTTCAGGACTAGAAAGGCTCTACAAGATTATAGCAGCTTTGAGCTAAAAGGTGCATGATTAATTCGGCAAGCAATGTTTATTTCTTCTTTTAGGAATTGAGGCTTGTATGTTACTACGAACTCATACAACGTTAGTACTTTGATATGGTTATTCAACAACACTGCTGCTCTCTACTCCTGACAACCCCAGTGGTATATGCTTCAACACAAGGTTTTCATTGAAAGATTTCTTATTTTGTGGCATCATGTTGCTCCTTCAAAATGCAGCATTGCTTTCTATACATATTATAATTGAATAGTGCCAAGAATCAAGCACTGGTTTTCCTGCTCAAATTATTTTTTTTGAATTGCATAAAAATGTCACAAGTCGTGCAAAAAATTCGTTCTCTTAAATTAATAGTACCCAATCAGGTCTCCATTCTCACCAGATTATATTTTTATTTTTATTTTATATTTTCACGGCCAATGTTTGAAAATTGTGCTTTTTGATTAAAGGGGGGGGGATAAGAAATAAACAGAAAGAAGAGCAAGATCCTAAAAAAATAATAAAAAGATGGCGAGATATTTTTGTCTCTAGCTATAAAGGATATATATTTTTGTGAAAGTGATTCAGACAAAACGCCTGTATCTGCAATAGCTAATTGTAATTATGACTTTTAAAACAATTTGATAACTAGTATTACAGTTAGAATTTCACCGAAAAACGCAATAGGTGTTTGAATAGAGAGAGATTATGAAAGTTGCTTGGATTGTTCTGTTCCAAAAAAAGGAAAAGAAGTTAGTAAAGAGCAAAATACAATAGATTAATGAAATACCATAAGAGCGGTTACTTAGTTAGAGGTAGAGAGAGAGGAGACAAAAGCTGGACAGATTCTTCATCTAATAATTTGGCCCTCTTTTCCAGCATTCCCAGTCAGTGAGGTCTATGTTTCTCTTCTTTACATGCCGAGATGACACTCCCACCACTACCACCCTTTTTCTTTTCTCAATCACACCAATAAGTAACCAATCTTTTTTTTTTTCTTCATATTTTTCCATCTACTTTACTCATTACCCTATTTTTTTAAATCAATTTAATACATAAATTTAAAAATTGTTCTACGATGGATTCAAACTCGAGACCTTTGGCCTTATGCATTAACCACTCTATCACTAAGCCAACACATAGACACCTCATTAGCCAAATTTACTCCTCCTTACATACTACTACACTACTACTACTCAAATTCCTTTCCAGTTTTTTCACAAAGCCGAAATACTATAAATGGATGCACATGTCTCGAAAGAAACTATTTTGGTTGCATATTCGGATACCGGGACAAAGCATTTTGCTTTTCCTTAATACCAATTTTAAACATTCGAAATTTTAAATAACATGTTTGATTTTAATCATAATGATGATGCTATAGGCTCCTTCCTTCCCCACAGCAATATTCTAATATTTCATTCGTTTTGAATCTTGATTTATTAAAACAAGAAAGATCTAAAAAATAAGCAATCGGGAAAGTGAGAAAATAAGGACAATTCCATCCCACAAGAAAGAGGCAAAGGAATGAAAAGCAAAGGTGCATCTGGTAAAGAGCAAAAGGTAAACTCAACGCTCTTGTGAGATGGATAAATACTCGCTTTGCATGCCTAATCTTTTACAGTCTTTAACTCATATAATAAGATAAATTATAGCCAATTCCTATCATTTGCTATCTTTTTTTGAATGCCAAAGCCAATTCTTGAAATTTTCATCCTCTTTTGGCAGTGTGGGATTTTCCTGCTTGAACTACTTTTCCTTTGCACGCTAGCTTGAATGATCGAGTCTTCATAGTGTTTCACTGTTGTTAGCTGCAAGGAGGGGGCGGGGCTGAATTCGACTGTCGCAGAATGGTGTGGGATCAGCCTCTCTCTTCCGCCGCCACTCCCAAGTTCTCCACCACCTTTGCCAACCGGTACTCGCTCACCACTCTTTCTTTATTATTATTATTCTTGCTTCATCTTATTCCTTACTTCTTTCTAGAGACTAACCAAAACACTAAGCAACTGTCTTTCAAAAAATAATGATTATTATAATAAGGAAAAGAGAAATGGAGAAACAATATGTCATGTGCTAGTGGAGTGGTTGCATAGTTCTTCCTTTCTAATCGTTTGCAGTTGGCCACTTTTGACTTATTTGCAAAGTAGGTTGGAAATTTTGTTCCAAAGAGGTAGTAGCCTAGCTTATGAATTTTTAGTGATGGTTGGTTGGTTGTTTTTGTACGTGTGCAGCATTTTCTCTGATGTTGCTGGGGACATCACAATTATCGTTGATGGAGAATCCTTTCTATTGCATAAGGTAATATTTACTAGATTCTTCACCTTTACCAAATTGATGCTAAATCATAATCTTTACAAGGAAAGTGCTTAGCTTAATTTATCAAGATTACTAAAATTATTGTGATTGCTTTGGTTAAGTTCCCCCTTGTAGCTCGAAGTGGAAAGATCCGCAAGCTGGTTGCTGATGCCAAGAATACAGGTCTGTCCAAGCTGGAACTCACCAACCTCCCCGGAGGCCCGGAAATGTTTGAACTTGCAGCAAAATTTTGTTACTGCATGAATTTTGTGATAACCACATCAAATGTAGCCCCCCTGCGCTGCGCGGCTGAGTACTTGGAGATGACAGAAGACTATCAAGACGAAAATCTCCTTGAGCGTACACAAACCTATATAACCCAAGTTGTGTGTCCCAGTCTTGAAAAATCAGTCGAAGTTCTGTCCGCCTGTCAGAACCTGCTACCTCTTGCTGAAGAGATAGGCATCACAGACAGATGCATTAGTGCCATTGCCATGAATGCTTGCAAGGAGCAGCTGGCTTCGCGTTTAGATTGTCATAGTGGACCCTTAGATCTTAAAGAGAGGTGCGTTGAGTGGTGGGTGGAAGATCTCTCAGGGTTGGGAATCAATTTTTATCGTAGAGTTGTGATTGCCATGGTACATAGTGGTGTTAGGACGGATAGTATAGTTTCCTCTTTGATGCATTATGCACAAACGTCGTTGAAGGGAATAGGGAAGACTCAGATATGGAATCCCGCAAGAACTACTACTCCTAGTCTGATTGAGAGTGGGCAGAGGACTATTGCGGAAACTCTGGTAACTCTGTTACCTACAGAGAAAAAGAAATCATGTGTTCCATTGAACTTTTTGTTTGGGATGACGAGGGTAGCCATCATGGTGGACGCCTCACTAGCTTGCCGGCTTGAGCTGGAGAGGAGGATCGCCGACAAGCTAGAGATGGCCTTGCTGGATGATCTGCTTATACCTTCGCTTCAAACAGGGGATTCCTTGTTTGATGTTGATACTATTCATCGGATTCTTGTTCAGTTCCTGCATCGGATTGAGGAAGAGGAAGAAGAGGAAGAGTGTGGGTATGAATTGGAGGAGATTGGGTCTCCGGGGCATGGATGCTTGTTGAAAGTTGGAAGGCTTGTTGATGCATATTTAGCTGAGATTGCTCCTGACCCGTATTTGAGCCTTGATAAATTCATTGCTATGATTGAGGTGCTGCCTGATTATGCTCGTGTAATCGACGATGGACTCTACAGGTCCATCGACATCTACTTAAAGGTAAGGAAACTCGTTGTATTGGCTACTAATACATTTTCGTGTTCCACTTTCACTAATAATATAATATTTATTAGGCCCATCCGATGATGAGTGAGCACGAGTGCAAGAAGTTATGCAAGTTGATCGACTGCCAGAAACTGTCCCAAGAAGCTTGCAATCACGCTGCACAGAACGAGAGACTCCCAGTGCATTTGGTGGTGAGAGTTCTATACTTTGAGCAGCTGCGGATGAAGAATGCTCTGTCCGGGAGCTGTGGAGACGGGCTGCTGTCGCAGAAGATGAGCAACAGCGGGGTGGCCAGCGCAGCCATGTCCCCACGGGATACATATGCTTCGTTGAGGAGGGAGAATCGGGAGTTGAAACTGGAGATATCAAGAATGAGGGTAAGGCTAAGTGATCTGGAGAAAGAACAGGTGGTGATGAAGCAGGGGATGATGGATAAGTCTAGGCAGGGTAACACTTTGTTAACCTCCATATCTAAAGGGATTGCTATACTAAAACAACACAAGCTCAAACCCGAAACTGCCAGGAGGAGTAAGAGGCCTTCTCTCTCTTAGTCCAACAACTCCACATAAATTAGATATATTATTCTGCCTACTTTTTTGCTGATATGCAATGCACTCATTTTAAGTGCAAAAATGGTGATACAAATACATGCATCTTTTGACTTACTAAAGTCCATGGATTGTAATCGATACATTTAATTAGTCAAGGGATAAAGTACATGGGATTAGGCAGCTTGAAGGTGCGATTGCCTGTATACTCCCCTTGGAGATCACTCCACTGATCTCCCACATTCCCCCATATTCTGTACCCTTCTTCTGCCAGCTGCTTCCTTACTGTGGACTTGTATACAGTCGCGCTTTGCCCCCTGTACGCAGCACTCCTGTAGTAATTAATTCATTATAAATTTAATTCTTGTGCTAATTTCGAAATACGGAATGGAATGAGCAAATATATACCGTAAAATGATACGCTCGTAGGCGAAGAAACCTTGGGCCTGCAGATTGCGAACGGTGGCCTGCCCGAGCGTCTCTTCATCCCTGCCCGTCACCAGGAACACCTTGAACCCTGTGGCGATCAATTTCACGAACAATCTCAGCACATCCGGAATCGCAGAGCAGCGCCCGCTCAACGCCCATGCCTTGAACCCCACCGGATCGAAAGGCTCACACCTGAGATTCACAAATCACCAATTAATTAATTCGATTTTACATGAAATTGATTGATTGATTAGCTCACCCGTAGCGCTTCCCTCTGTAGTAGAAGAGGTTGGAAATGCAGGTGTCGTCGACGTCGAGGATCCAAGCGTCGAGGCCGTCACCGGAGAGACTTATGGAGTCAATGTAGCTGGAGATGCTGTCCACAATCACGCTTACATCCCTCTTGTACTGCCCGCCCATCATGTACGCCTCCACGTGTCCCGAGCACTGCGCCGGGACTGTCCGCCATGCTCGTATGTTGTTCGCCTCCACCGCCAGCCGCCAGCTCAGGCAATACCCCGACGCCTCCTCCGTGTCGCTCCGCCACCACGAGCTCGCCGCCTTGGAGCATATCGCTAAGAACACCAACACTATCGCCTCTCTCATTCTCTGCATGCTCCATCCAAACATTTTAAACCAAATCCAGTCAACAAAACACAGGCACACACAAGCAAATTGAAACTTAAAAAGGGAGAGGGTGAGAAGAAGTGCATGCACGCGCACACGAAGATCAGGGTAGGAAACTGGAGAGGCATCGCATTAATTATTGTGTTTATAGAAATACCATCGGCAGGGGAAGTCAATGGCGGGTAGCGAAGACTCTTCTGTTTCTATTCTTCTTCTTCTTCCGATAATTTAATATTTAAAAAATGACCAGATTTTGGGATGAATATATAGGAAGAAAAAGGTAGGCTAACTTTTGGGTGCACCTCCACGTGGCTGTCTCAAGAATGTAACCATTGTTCGTCAACTCTAAATTGGAATTATATAAGTCATAGTGTGAGAAGCATACGCAATTTTAAAACAATTTTGGATCAAGTTGGGGAGAATTTAGTGCTGAATCAAGATGGAAAGGTGGAGAATTGAAGAAATTATGAATTCCACTCTCCTAAAAAGCTTAGAACAAGTGTACCAATATTTGTTTATATTCCCATTTTAATTATTAATCTGCTTGCCCCCTGCCATTTAAAAAAAAAAATCTAATCAGCGGGGTAAGTTTGTGACAGAAATGTGATACAATTCAATTCGAATTCGTTGCAAAAGGCTTGCCTAAAACTAAAACATTGTTCCAAACCTCATCAGTACTACACTCACATTGAATTTTTCATAAACAAATTCAACGAAAATGGAGAGCTGTAAATTAATGTTTGCATAACTCATCGCCATGAATTTAGTTCAATGTATGGTCACATGAGAGAGAGAGAGAGAGAGAGAGAGTGGCATTGGCGTCATAGGGCATATCGAACCACGTAGAGAGTAGTGGAAAATTAAAGGAAATGGAAGCGGACTCTTCTCCAAAGGCCAAAGCCCTATTCAGTATTTTGATTCTTTTGTTGCCTATTTAGCTACACGGTCTCGCCTGCAATTGAGTATTACCAATCATGCTGCCACCCCAAAATTTCCTCTCCACATCTTCACCTCTCTCAATTCCCATCATCTCAATAGATTTTGCAATCACCATCATCATGTTGGACTAACATAACATAACATAACATCCTTGAAAGAATTTTATTACAATTGATTCTATAAAAACTCAAAAAGGACATATTTTTTTCTTTAAATTTTTCACTATATCAAAGAGGACGATATGAATACCATCTAATTCAAAGTTTATGGATCTCATGAATTTCCAAAAAAACAAAAAGGAGATGGATTTTTAGGCACACAAAAAGTGATGATTATGTGTGTGTGTTGGTCTAGTGGTAGAGTGGTTAATGCCCGAGGTCAAAGGTCTCGAGTTCGAGTCTACCGTGACGTAGCCTTTAAAATTTCTGTATTAAATTAAAAAAAGAAGAAGAAGAAAGTGATGATTATGCAAATGACTTAAGTATATATATTGGCTATAAATGATGACTTCACTGCCGATATAAACCATTCCTGTCAACTTCTTTAACATATTTAGACCATACATACATGTTTACTGGTTGAGCTAGCGTTAGTTAGGTATGGATACACATACAGCATCTCCAGCCAATCATAATTATTATCCCTCATCCACTCTTTCACCCACTTAAGCTTATTAAAACCCATTCATTTATATCTTTCTTATAGTTATATATATATGTATATACACTAATTTTGCCACATATTTTATATTACTGACCCACAAAAAGCTATGGAGAATATGCAGGCATTTATACGAATTATAAAATCAGATAGATTCTTTGACTTTTGTTGCCATGAAAATGATGGGTCATCGTCATCGACTATAATTTGAATTGAGAATAATATGCATATATATCAACTTTTTCATTTATACAGGGTTTAAATCCGTTAACTAGCTAGAGACTCAAGGTACACTCTTAAGTAACAATTAATTGAGATAGCACAGAAAAATAATTATTTATATGTGTTTTAGTAAATAAAAATCCTATTAGTATCATTGCACTTGTTTTTTGGGAGATTTTGATCTGTTAGATGGTCCAATAACGATACATCTATCTTTCTTTCTTTAATAATTGTTGTTTTAAAAGAAGAAGACATACTTAATATTTTATCACTTGATGTGCATGCATAGTAATAAGAAAAGAGGTGAACCCATGTGTGCTCCGCTACAAAGTGGGCACCGATCTGGTTCAACTTTGATCCGATCCATTCATTTTATTCATAAATATTGTTATTTTTATTTATAAACAATGTCACTTTTATTTAGAACAATTGTTACTTTTACTTTAATCGTGTATTTTGGTAAAAAGATAGAAAAAATGCTAAGAAAAACTACTTCACTTGTCTTAATCAAAATCGTCATTTTTTTTCATAACAACTGTCACTTTTATTTATGGTAACTATCACTTATATATTAGATCATTGGTAAGAATATTTGTTCATTTTTCTAAAACATATGTCACTTTCATTTTTATTATAAGAACAATCACTTTTTTATAAGCACTGTAACTTTTTTTTTAGAATAACTGTCACTTTTATTCAGAAGAACCGTTACTTTTATTCAGAAGACTTTTATTCAGAACAATTGTCACTTGCATATACAATGGATCATGAACTGGATATTCGGATTAAACTCGACCGGTGTGCACTATAGGAGAGAGTGAATGGAAGTTTTTGTCATAAGAAAACTAGTTACTTTTACGGTGGATAATAAGATCGATGCTACACATAAAAGCATTAAGTTCGACAAATTTGCATATTCAAAGGGTAAAAGCTTTTGAAGATTCGCCCACTCACTCTTTTTGACAATCTGCACAATCAATGGTGCTATTTCCTATTTATAGTAGGCTAAATCAAGTCTACACCTCCCCACTTTCCATTTACCAATAGCATTTTCCATTATGAATTCTCCTACTAATAATAAATAGACATCTCAACTGAAAGATCTTCCTGCATTGTATATATATCTTGAAAATAATAAATAGATTACACAAGATAGTGTTATTTGATTGTGTCAAAAAATCAAGTTTCCTCTCTATGCAAAATATGATGTTCGATGACATGAAATACTTACTAAACAAACTTATGAGGTGTGTGTATTGGCCTAATGATAGAGTGGTTAATGCCCGATACCCGAGTCCACCGTGACGCAGCCTTTAAAATTTCTGTATTAAGTGACCAAAAAAACAAACAAACTTATGAGTAAATATTTTAATATGATTGGACCTTATTTACATAACTATAGAGTATTGACTATGAGAAAAGCCCATTATTTAATATGTACAAAAAGTAGAGGCCCATATATAGGGCCCAAACCCGAAGAATTCCTTATGCTCCCAAGGATTTCCTCTTCAGCAAGGCAGCACCTGTGAAAAAGTTACCCAAAGGTATTTGAACTCGAAAAAACATAACCCTAGTCGGAAAGCAGAAGCAAGATCTAAGAGCAACAATGGCAGCGTCAGCAATGGTGCTGGATCCTAAGCCTGCGGCCACCTCCGAACCGCCTCCGTCTCATCCGGCTCTAAAATCTGATGTTCCCGCCGTCGAGGAGGAAGATTTGTACGGGCGGCTTAAATCCCTGCAGCGCCAGATCGAATTCATCGATATTCAAGAGGAGTACGTCAAGGACGAATTGAAAAACCTAAAGCGGGAGCTTCTGAGGGCGCAGGAGGAGGTGAAGCGGATTCAATCTGTGCCCTTGGTTATTGGCCAATTCATGGAAATGGTTGACCAGAACAACGGCATCGTCGGGTCCACCACGGGGTCGAATTACTACGTCCGGATCCTGAGCACCATCAACCGCGAGCTCCTCAAACCCTCCGCCTCCGTCGCACTGCACCGCCATTCCAACGCCTTGGTCGATGTGTTGCCCCCGGAAGCTGACTCCAGCATCTCCCTGCTCAGCCAATCCGAGAAGCCTGATGTCACCTACACTGTCAGTCTCTTCTATTGTTATGTCGGTTTTCGTGTAGAGTTTGAATTACGGGATTAATTTAGTTATGCTGTAAATGGAGCTGATTAATTGTAAGATTGCTCGTTCTACTTGCTGACTTAGGGATGTCCTGTTTGATTTGTTATTCTAAACTGGTGAAATTGGTACAGTTTTGAGTATTGTACAATTAGGCCTTTGCCATAGTAGATAAATAGTTTATCAGACTTGAGAAAGATCAATCCCAATTTACCTGGTCTATCTTTACTGCTTTACAGACATGGGAGTATTTCCCCTTGGTTCAGGATTCTATACCTAAAAGTATTAACCCTTGTCTATTGAGCTTTTCAGGTACAATTTAGACTTAATCAGAATCTAGTTTGATATTAACGGTTTATAGAAGTCTTCTAATTTATGCTAGATAACTGTAAGAGCTAATTCCTATTGGTTGCAACCATTTATTAACAATAAGATACTTGACACTCTTTATAATAATTGTTTGCCTTGTCTATTCTAGCTTCAAAGCTTTGACAGTGTTCTCAAATGACTTTTATTTGTTCATTATGTAATCAGGATATTGGTGGATGTGATATTCAAAAGCAAGAGATTCGTGAAGCTGTTGAGCTACCTCTCACTCACCATGAACTGTACAAGCAGATAGGTATTGATCCTCCTCGTGGTGTGTTACTTTATGGTCCTCCTGGTACAGGAAAGACCATGCTTGCAAAGGCTGTAGCAAACCACACAACTGCAGCTTTCATTAGAGTGGTGGGTTCGGAATTTGTTCAAAAGTATCTTGGAGAGGTACTTCGAAGAATTCTTGCACTTGCTTACAGCTTGGGTTCAGTGTGATAATAAAAATCTTTAACTATCGCTTTCCATTTCAACAATTAATATATGGATCTAACTATTAACTAAAATGTTACTGCTGGATATTTAGGGCCCTAGGATGGTCCGCGATGTATTTCGTCTGGCCAAGGAGAATGCACCTGCAATTATCTTTATAGATGAGGTTGATGCCATTGCAACAGCACGTTTTGATGCCCAAACTGGAGCTGATAGAGAGGTTCAGAGGATTCTTATGGAACTTCTAAATCAGGTATCTAAATATGAACAAGTCTTTCATGAATCATGGTGAGTGAGGAAAGATATCACTTTTAATTCAAAGTTGGGTAGGAGTCATGAAGTTAGTTGGTCTTTCCATCTTTTGACTCTAATTGGTGGGAAGGTTGCATGCAAGATTTTGACTATAAAATCATTTTGAAGTTTAGGCGTCAACAAAGTGCAAAGTTCTATTTTCGATGGATGATGTCTTGTACAGTGAACTTGGGATATTATACTTCTATCACCATTGTTGTTAAATGCACCTCCTGTGCCTTTTGCTTTGTGCCTATGGCTCCAGGGCGTGTTCTGCCTTTAGTTATTGTTTTGTTATCATTATTAGTTGTAGTAGTGGTTGTAGCATTTTAATTCCTCAATCTTCTTAATCTATGTGCATTGATCTATGCTCTGGTAGATGGATGGATTTGATCAAACTGTGAATGTAAAGGTCATCATGGCCACTAATCGTGCGGACACTTTGGACCCCGCACTTCTCCGGCCTGGTAGACTTGATCGTAAAATTGAATTTCCTTTGCCTGATAGGCGCCAGAAGAGACTTGTTTTTCAGGTTAGTTTTTGAGAAAACTATATCCACAAACACTTCATTTTTCACCTGAGTTAGTTTGATCTTGTCTAAATGCTTATTTTTAAATAAAATGAACATCTTTTCCTGAATACTTTTTCATGATTTTGGTGGGATGTACATTATATCTGCTCCATTTATTTTGGGTTGTATCCGAGCAGGTTTGTACTGCCAAGATGAACTTAAGTGATGAAGTTGACTTGGAAGACTATGTCTCTCGACCTGATAAAATAAGTGCTGCTGAGGTTTGTTTCTTGGATTCCATAAATTTCTGTTCTATACATAGTAATATCCTTCTGCAGTTTCTACAACTTCCTGACCTATCACATTGCTTTGGGTACTAATATTAAAGTTCAGTTGCACGCGTATTTGCCCTTTTACTGTCTTGAGTGAATACTTTTGCTTAATACCAGTTGAATAGCAATGAGTTATACTAGAGCCAATGCTTTTAAGTTTTAATTATTGATCATGGTGAAAAATCGTTTTATACTTATTTAAGTGCTGTATATAGTGAGAGAGAGCATGCTGAGTTTTCCCCCTAGTTTCATTTTCTGGTTCTAAAAGACTTTTGGGGCTAGAGAAGTCTTAGAGAAATTGGAATTTGGTTGTTGTGTGCAGATTGCGGCTATATGTCAGGAGGCAGGTCTTCATGCTGTGAGGAAAAACCGGTATGTCATACTTCCCAAGGATTTTGAGAAGGGATACAGAAGCAATGTTAAGAAGCCAGACACTGATTTTGAATTTTACAAGTAATTGCACTTTTTTCCCCCTTCTGGATTTGTATCTATCGCTGTAGTACTTATTGTATTACTATGGATACTGTAAAATCTATTTATCCAGAATACTTGGTTGTGTTAATTGAATACATATTTGGGATGTCCATGGGTAGAAGAATTGCTTGGTTTTTGTGTAAAATGATATGCACAAACCTCCTGCGAATAATAAAAATAAGGGGTGGGGTTGGAGTTATCTTTACTTGAAAGGAAGAATTGGATTGGAGGCGCAGTTGCTTTGCAGATTTCTGAGTATGCTCCCATCCCATGTGAAAGAAAGACTTATTTTATCATGCTTGTGTTTGATAATGTGATGAGTCCAACCCCGCTTCTCTCTCTCAGATTGTATTTGGTACAGTTTGACTTGAATGCATACATATGGTTATTGCAGCTAACTCTCACGTGCATATAATGTGGGCACGTGCTTAAATGTTATGTGGAGTGTTTTGTTCGCCTTTTGAACGAGAGAGAGAGTTAAGTGATTCATCAATTTTAATGGCGTCGAATTCCACCTTGAATGTTTTGTGTTTCCTGAATAATTAAATAGGGATGGGCTGGTTTGTTATATGAGCGAGAGCCTCATGCATCTTTTTCAATCATGCAAACATTGAATAGTTGAATGATAGATATTAGAGGGAGTGTGGCCCATTTCATGATCTACTCTTATTTATCATTTTTTTCCTTTTTGGTTTACGCACACAATTTCTGATTTTTCCCACCATTTATTTTTATTCCATAAAAGGAAAACGGAATTGTATTGAACAGGGAGTTGCATAAATTAGTATAAAAGAGCCGGTTAAAAGACAGCGAATCTTTTTCTTTCTATTATTTAGATAGAAAAAAAAGAATAAGCACACAAGACACATAGTCATATGGATGCCTGTTTTACTATGCGCGATAGAATACTCAACCAAGCATTCAGGATTACTCCCGCACCAGATAGTTCTCAGCCTGCATGCCCCGTACTCTCAAATCGAATATCTCGCCACCTTCCCGGGCAACAGGGGATCTCTTCCCCTCGGGCGCACAGGCAGATCTATACTTCCGCTGATTAACGGATCGAAGTTCCTCGGCTTTCCGAAGGCAAAAGAAGAGAAAAAAATCCGTTGCTAAATGAATTCCAATTTGTTGGCTATTACTTATCAAATCTTATAGTCTGCCTCCTATTGGGAAAAGTCTAATTTCTTTCCTTTTTTTAAGGAAAAAATAAAGGCTAATTTCAATGTAGGCATCTACATATGAATCCAATTAGTATATAGTCTGCATCCCGTGTGTTGGGAAAAGTCTAATTTCTCTCTTTTTTAGAAAAAAATAAAGGCTAATTTCATTATAGGCATTTCTACATATAAATTCGTGATTATGAAATATAATTGCAGAATCAACAATCTCAAATATGTCCAATTGTGGTGGTGTTTATGAAAGAAGCAGCATGTGGGGAGAGAGAGAGAGGGAAAATAATTGGCAGATAAGAGTGATAATTATTAAGCAACCACGTAGTTTGGCTTATGATGGCAGATGAATTTGCTAAAATAATTGTGAGATCCAAGTTAGTCAAATTAGTGCATGATAATGGGCCACGTTTTGATAGTGTGTTCTCATCAAACCACTCCATCCACTTTCTCCTTCTATAAGTTTACATCCCATTATGGAATTTAACCCTACTTCAGTACTTCTCTACTTGCTACTCCATAATTTCACGTTATTTCTCAGGCATCACCTATTAAGAATGAATTATGAGCAATATTTTATAAGTTTGATGATTCAAGAGCAGGGATGTAAACTATCGAATCAAATCGAATATTACTTTAAACGGATCGAATTGAACCGAATATCACTGTAATCGAATCGGTGTTCGAATTTCTTTCGAATATTGTTTTAGATTTGTATTCGATTCATATAGTATTCGTGATTACTCGGATCAAATCGAATATTTGTTTCAATTTTTTTCAAGTGTATTTTTATACTATTATATTCACAATTTCAAAGAGAAATTTTCTAAAATCATATTTTAAATTATATGGAACTATGAATGCTCAATAATGGATGTAAAATGATGACTCCACTGTTTCAACTCTCAAATTATTTGCATAACATAAACAATAAAGATCAAATGCATAAACAAAAAAAAGATTGATGTTAAATTCATCAAAATAGCATTTCACGTAAACCATTTGTAAATGACAAGCATCTAATTTTTCACCGCGGCAGTGAGCGCCATGGCAGCCTAGTGGCATGAAGCGTGGTGGCTCTGGGTGGTGAGCGGTGAAGGCGGCGGCGGTGAGGGAGTGGAGCGGCAACAACGACGGGTGGTTGTGGCAGAGGCGGAGGGGGTGGTTGTGGCGTAGCAGTGAGAAGTGGCAACATCGACTAGAGGTGGCGTGGGGGTGGGGCGTGGTGTGAGGGGTAGGGGTGTAATCGAACCGAGTCGAGCCGAACACCATCGTGCTCAAGCTTGGTTTGTTTAGTATCGGTAGAGTCTCGAGTTTTATTTATCGAATATTTCGAGCTCACGAGCTTATTCGAGCTTTAATCGAACCCAAACAAGCTTTCTAAATTTAGATATATGTTTAGAATATTGATTATTTTATTATAAAAATAAATTATTTTATCCATAATAACACAATATATTTATTGATTTCTTAGAACAAATAAAAATAGCTAGAGATTTAACACAATAATTACTAATTATAGAAAGAAAATAATTATATCTAGTTAATAATTTTATATTTTCAAAGTAAATCGCTTAACTAACTTGTTCACGAGCTAACGAGCGAATACTATCATGCTCAAGCTTGGTTTGTTTAGCTAACGAGCTTCACTAAACGAACTCGAACGAACTTTTATCGGTAGAAGCTCCGAATATTTCACGAATAATTGCATTTTCATTTACGATACTAGTGAGGGCGTGTTTAGGAGAGGCGAACAAAATATAATGTATTAAAGATTTGATGTAACTTTTAATCCTAAAACTAGAATTTTATTTAAAAGAAAAAGAAAAACAAATTAATTTTTAAGATTTAGAAATATGAAGCAATTTATTATTTGATATTAGTTTTATTTGTATTAAAATAATATAATTATATTTATATTAAAAATAATAATAATATATATATATATATATATATATATATATATATATTTATTCTCGAACCGAATATCATGATTTTGAATTCATATTTGTTAATTAATCGAATCAAAAAAGTATTTGTATTTATATTCGAATAATAAAATTTCGAACTAGAATATAAAAATCGAATCGAATATCGAACCAAATCCAAATTATTTGATTCGTCATATATCTTTATTCAAAAGTATCTTCAACACAGTAAATACTAAATTTCAGGAGGAGAAGCAGAATTATATATACGAATAACAAAATGTTGGTATATTAAACATCATATGGATATAAAGTTCTGATTCACTCCGTAGATTAAGTATTTGATAAACTTAAATTCTGAGAATTTCAAGGCATATGGAGTACTAAATTTAATAAGGAGAGTCAATCATGAGAGTAGCTGGCCAACATAAAAAAGTGTATGTATACGCATCCAATTAAATAAGTAATAATTAAAAGAGAGAGAGACAGAGAGAGAGAGAGGAGTAATGGAAAACACAGCTGGTGGGTTGTGTAAAATTTGAGTGTCAGCGAACATGCGCTTGCATCCTCTCGAGTCCACTGCTCAACTCAACTCAACTCAACTCAACTCTGACTCACTACCACCTTCCTCTATCTTTCCTCCCAAACTCATCATTTACGACGCCGTCTACCCACCATAACTACTGCTCTAGTCTTCCTTCTTCCGTGACTCATTCTCTCTCTACTCGCTCACGCATTGCCTGCTTTTCTTTCCCATCCACTCCACTCCACGGCCGCTGCGTATGCTTTTCTTCATCTTCTTACTCTCTCTCTCTCTCCATGAATAGGACCTTGAGAGAATCCGTCATCGGCGCCGGCCGCAACCACCGCCGAGGCCACAGCATAAATGGAGTCCCCATTTCCAAGGATTCCAACGACGACAATCTAGATCTCTTCTCCAAAAGCCGCCGCAGCCTCTCCGTCGCGCCTTCCGACGAGCCTGATGGTATCTATCATCATCTTCTCTATCTATATTCCGTCCAATCTACTGTTATGGATGAGACTTCTTTCCCCCGTCTTTTTATGTTTTGTTTTTCTTTTTGGCAATATCAACTAATTATGATAAGTAGGGGATGGTTTTAGTAGGTAATTAGCGGAAACGACGTCGTGCCTGCAGTTTCCTTAATCCTTTTCCATTAGGCAATTGTTGAGTCGAGTGCTGTTACGCCTCCCTTTGTTTTATGGCCTGCGCTTCTTTTCTTTTGTTTGAGTTGCTGTTTCTATCCCTTCCTTTGATCTGGGGCTGATTTTTGTGTTTAGTTTCGGTGAAATTGGGGAGGCTTTCGCTTGGATCCGCGAAACCGGGGAGGAGTGGATTGGAGGATTTATTGTCATCGGCTGATGGAGGGAAGCACGATTATGATTGGTAATTCTACCAGTCTCTTTTTCATTATTATTTATTTTCATATTCATCATCAGATCTAGATTACTGCCATCCCTTTAATAATAGTTTTTCTTTACCTGATACTTTCAGTGATTTCGAATAAATCTCCTATGGATATGGTTTATTCCTTCCTTCTATTTGTTGATATTGTTTTTACTCGCCACTACTGCACGATCGAGCTTCCTAATCAATTTGCACTTCTATCACTCTTTTATTCATTTTAGTGATGAAATCGTTTGTTTTACCACAACACCATGGATACACAACATATCTCAACTTGATTATAAGAGTAAACAACTTCATAAATTTTATTCAAGAGTAATTGCAAATTTGGTGATATGGACTATTGGTGACCATTTTTATGAGAATTAGATCCCAAAACATACCATTATTAGACATAATACTAAGCTCCCCTCTTGCATTCAACCAACTTGCTTATAAGAAGAAATTATCTTGATGATGAATTTTCAAGATCCGGAAATTTTGAGATGTTTCTGCATGAATTTTAAACATGAAGAGAAAACTTGAATCTTTCCCTAGTCATAGTCATGCAATTAGGCTTTGAATATAAATCAAAACTTTAGCCTCAGGTTGCCTCATTGTTCACTACCAATAGACGTTAATAGTTGATACCAGGCCATTGAAGTCTGAATCTGAAGATAATCCAATTCATTTAGATGAAAATCTTGTTTGTTGAAGAATATAGTTATAGATATAGGACTTGTTCGATCACTTCTATTAATTAATCCTCACTTCCTTCATCTAATAGGCTTCTACTCCTCCTGAACTCCGTTGGTCCCTTCTTTTGATGGAAATGAATCGCAGGCTGGTGTTATGGCTCCAAGGAGTGGTCCATTGATCCGATCAATCTCGACAGCCAAAGCTTCACGGGTATGCCAATTTGCCTTGCTTTGTCATACAGGCTTCCAGCACATATTTGCTCCTTCTTTCTGCTACTTCTGTGTTGATTATAAAATACTTTCAGTTGTATCTTTGTTATTTTTTGTTAAGTTGACTTACTATTTTATCTCTTTACTTTGCTTTGCTGAGTGAACCGAGCTAATATTTACTACCTTTTTTTGAATTCTTCGCGTAATTACTAATTAGTGTAATTAAACAAGTTTTCTATTTCCAGTTATCAGTGTCTCATTCAGAGAATAACCATGTGGCAAAACCAACTCGAAGCAGTTCGGTGACCAGACCTTCTGTTTCTAGTTCCCAGTATAGCACCTATTCCACTAAATCAACATCCATTCTCAACACAAGTTCTGCCTCTGTTTCATCTTATATCAGACCGTCTACTCCTACCAACCGCTCCTCATCAATTTCAAGGCCTTCTACCCCTTGTGCCCGTCCGACAGCATTGAGATCATCAACTCCTTCTAAACCCCGTCCTATGCACAGTACCTCTTCAATGGATAAACCAAGAGCAACCCAAAATTCAAGACCATCTACTCCTACTTCTAGGCCTCAAATTTCTACAAACTTGAATTCTCCTGCTCCTCGAACTACATCTAGGCCATCAACGCCACCGTCGAAATTCCACACCATCATGCTCTCCTGTATCTGGACCATCAACCCCTGGTGGGCGTAGTCTCACAAATGGGAAAACTGGTGCTTCAGTTTCACGACCAAGCTCCCCTGGACCACGAGTTCGTGCTTCGCCACAACCAATCGTACTCCATGATTTTCCACATGATACACCACCAAACCTAAGAACTACTTTGCCAGATAGACCAATATCTGCTGGTAGGTCCAGACCTGGTGTGGCTATCACTACAAAGGGAATGTGGAGCCTATCACTAACAGTGCTAGCGTCTCTAGGCGACAGTCATCTCCCATCGTAAGCAGGGGAAGACTCACAGAACCCGCCACCGGAAGGAGCCGAACTCTTTCCAATGGACCCCCGTTGAATGATGTTGTTGACTCGAGGAGAGAGTTGTCATCACGGAAACCTGCAAAGCCATCCACAGATAGCACAGGATTTGGCCGTACAATCTCAAAAAAATCTCTTGACATGGCCATACGGCATATGGTACTCATCTCTTACATCCGTTGATCTTATAATTCTTCCTTAATTATTCTAAGTTCCCGTTGTATTGCAGGACATACGAAATGGCAACAATGGGTTTCGAGGCTCGAATCTTTTCCCTCAAAGCATTAGATCCAGCAGCCAGAAAGTACATCCAGGTACAGCATCCGGCAACGGAAGCCTGCCCGTGGCAGAAATCGGTAGCCGATATTCTGAGAGTGGCAGTGAGGAAGACAAGTCCCAGTCTTGTGCAAAATTGAGCAACATTGATATATACGAAAGTTCCCGGTACGACATGATTCTTCTGAAAGAGGATCTAAAAAACACAAATTGGCTACATAGTATTGATGATAAGTCGGACCAAGGATCGATCTTTGATAATGGATTTGAACTTCTGCCAGAACCATTTGATCCTTTATAGCCTAGTGACTTTGATATGGTCAAAATCCTTCCTGGATCTTATTATTCTTTTTTCTTTTTCTTTTTCTTTATCTTATTCATGGAATGTTGAGATACAAAAGAATGTGATGTATATCATACGCCTATGAGGTGCATAATTGTGAGAGATGCTGCTAAGGCATTGTTGTACGAGCTATATTGTGATCATCTCCCCATTTCAAGGGAAACACAAGTTTTATATTCTTATCCATTGTCACTTGGATATCTCTCTAACTTTTTCTAAATTTTGGCTTAATGGCGGTGGTTGAAAATTATGAATTAAACACGAAAAATAGGAGTGGGTTCCATAACCATTCATGGAGCAGGTCAGACGCAGGGAAGAAACATAAATTATTGGGATGAGAGAGGTGTGAATTGCATTGTTATTGTTATTAATGGTTTTTGAGTAACGAGAAGCATCTGCATGTGCACGCCCACTCCCAAACAACTATTATTGTACTATATTCATATTCATGGAGGTAGGCTAATATCAGTTATTTGACCCTCCATTCCTATACCTAACTGTTGTACAACTAAAACTAGAACCATTAATGGCTCAAAACGCTCTATTTGAAACTTTGTAGGGTTTAGTTATAGTAACACTTTGAATATGATTTTAAAGTAATTTATTCGTGATGCAATACGTTGAATCTTGATATTTGCATGTTTACCTCACTAGTAGAAATTAAAACCCCAATCAAGTAGAAATTGTTATTATTATTATTATTTGGGGCCTGGCCTCCACCCAATATCTTTTGCCTTTGGGTCGAGAGGCAGTTTTTGTGGGATCGAACATTCTTCTTATCCCCAATTTATTTCTCAAGGGCGACAAACTTTCTTAGGTGCACCCATGAAAATATTAGTTTCTCCAATAATACCGCAACCGCTCTTTTCAATATAAAGGAACATGTAAATATATATCAATTGGCATTCGAATGCAATTTGTAAAAGTGAAGGCAGATGATTATAGTATTAAAAATAACAATAATCGAGTTAAAAACCTAAAATTATTTTCTAGAATAGAAAATGTTATTTTTGACTAAAAGTACCTATTATTTTCGATCCAAAATCCAATTTGGAGTGGATGCGGTTCTTTCGTCCTTGGTCAGGCGGAGTTTGAGTAAGTAGAAAGTTCCTCTATTTCCAACTATTATTTCAACACTATTTTGTATTGACTTGCAATCTATATTGTTAATACTAAAATCTATTTTTTATGAGGAGAATCTCACTTAAGCGAGCAACTTACACCAAACCCCCAACTGCCGATACTTTTTGTCAATGCCATAAACTATTTTTTAAAATCTTAATTAAACAGCAACAAATGGACGGGCATTTCTTTAAATGTTGCTTAATGATTGGTTATCTACTTTGAATAATTCCTCTTTTTGCATATATGTATGTTTTATTAATTAATCAGCATGCATACTTTGAATTTTCTTCTTTGGGACGACCCACCTGCAAGCATTAAAAGAAACATCGATCGTATTGAGGTGGAGTGGCTACTAATAGTATTTATTATAATTAATAATGTTGAACAACCTAACCAAATATCATAATTCATAACCATTTTGACTGACAGTAGTATATTAGTTGGGAAGTAGTTACGCGCGTCTTATTCTTACGTTAATCCCACAATAATAATGCCAACAGTTTTTAGCATCCAACAATAAAGAGAAAAAGGGGTTATCGAGATTGGTGCGAGCAGACTCCGTTGGCTTGACGAAGAAGCCCAAAACTCCAAATTCTTGAACTAATCTCAACACTTATTTTTATTTTTATTTTTAATTTGCTCCCACAAATTCTCCTCAACCTGCATCTTCTCTTCTTCTTCTTCTTCTTCTTTTTTATCAATGCCAACAAGAAAGAGATGCTACAAAAAGAAGGGAATGTGCAAAAGTAAAATAATAATGCCGTTGCTGGACGTTGTGATAGACAGGAATTCTCTTACCATTTCATAATATTCCATCTCTCTCAACCTACTTTAAAGCTTCCATGGTTTCTTGTTTCATCCCACCTCGTCACTGAAGGTAATCTTCAGTTTCCTTCCTTCTCTTATTGTGCGTATATGCCTTACATCATATATATGCCTTCAAATGTCAGTTTGTCTGATTTGTGGGGCCTCACAATCTGCATGTTGTCTTTCTCTGCTTCCATACTCGTCCACAATAATCATAGTATTAAGTTGACTGCATATGAAGATATAGATTGAAGGATTTCTTTAACACACAAATATATATATATATATATATATGCATAGTTGATAAATCTTGTTCTGATGTCTACAGGAGAAAGTAACCAGATGCCGAAAAGAAGTCTTTAATCAAAGCCAATTCTTCCAATCAACTATTATGAAGCTGCATTTCTCATTCCCAACATGTTGCTTCTTCTTCTATTACATGGCGGCTGTGATGGGTGACCTCAAGTCAGACCGCGATGCCCTTGTTGATTTTGCTTCCGCCATGCCTCATGCCAGGAGACTCAACTGGAGAAATACTTCCTCAGTTTGCACCTGGGCTGGAGTCTCTTGCGCTACGGATGGTAGTCGGGTGGTGGCCTCCGCCTACCCGCCTCACGGACTGCTCGGCCCTCTCCCGGAGAACACCTTGGGAAGGTTGGATGCACTCACCACTCTCAGCCTCAGATCAAATTTCCTCAATGGCACCCTTCCATCAGACCTCCTCTCTCTTGATTCCCTACGCTATGTTAATCTCCAACAAAACAGATTTTCCGGTGCCATTCCTTCCTTTCAGTCTCCGCAGCTCAGTGTTGTCGATTTCTCCTTCAACTCATTGACAGGGAACATCCCTCAAACGGTGCAGAATCTCACACGCCTCACCGCTTTGTTCCTCCAAAACAACTCTCTTTCTGGCTTCATACCTGATCTCAACCTTCCAGATCTTAAGCAGTTGAATTTTAGCAACAACAATCTCAATGGCTCTGTCCCATCTCACCTGCAGAGGTTCCCTGCTTCTTCATTCACTGGAAACTCTATGCTGTGTGGGAAGCCCCTCCAAAGTTGCCATGTAGCATCACCTTCGCCTTCTCCTTCTCCTTCTTCTTCTCCTTCTCCTTCTCCTTCTCCTTCACCTTTGCCTTCGCCTCCGCCTCCCCCCCCTTCTCCATTTCGGGCTCTCTCCCCTTCTTCTCCTTCTGCACAGACCCCATTTTCCCCAACCATTCCTAAAACTCACAAGTCCAGCAACAGTTTAGGCACATCAACTATAGTTGCTCTGGGAGTGGGTGGTGCTGCTGTGGCAGCAGTTGCAGCCTCGGCAATTTTAGTGTTCTGTTTGAAGCGGAGACGGGCAGCTGGAGGAGGATTATTTAAAGGAAATGGGGTTGAGGGAAGAAGAGGTGAGACGCCTAAGGAAGAGTTTGGGAGTGGAGTACAAGAGGCAGAGAAGAACAAACTCATATTCTTTCAAGGCAGTTCCTATAGCTTCAATCTTGAGGACTTGTTGCGAGCCTCAGCCGAGGTGCTGGGCAAAGGAACCTACGGCACAACCTACACAGCCGTATTAGAAGAAGGAACCACAGTGGTGGTGAAGCGCCTCCGAGAAGTGCTCTCCGGGAAGAGAGAGTTCGAGCAACAGATGAAGGCCATTGACAAGGTGCAGCCTCACCCCAACATTGTTCCGCTTCGTGCTTACTACCATTCCAAAGATGAGAAACTCCTAGTATACGATTACATACCCTCTGGCAGCCTCTCCACCCGACTCCACGGTATGTTCAGAATGCAAGAAACACTAGTGTTAATATATATCAGCTTTAATTTTACTCGTGATCTTATGTAAGCAGGCAACAGAGAAAATGGAAGGATTCTGGATTGGCAAACTAGAGTTGAGATTTGCTTAGAAGTGGCCAAAGGGGTAGCACATATTCATTCTACTGGTGGAACCAGACTTACTCATGGAAACATCAAGTCTTCCAATGTCCTTCTCACCCAAGACTCAAATGCTTGCGTTGCAGATTTTGGCCTCACTTCTCTAACGGGAGTCCCTACCACTCCATCCAGAGGCGCTGGTTACTGGGCACCCGAGCTCGTCGAGACAGGGAGATATACTCAAAAGTCCGATATCTACAGTTTCGGTGTTCTGCTCCTTGAATTGCTCACAGGCAAGTCACCAATTCAGACACTAGGGCAAGAAGATGTCATGGATCTGCCACGATGGGTCCAATCAGTGGTGAGAGAGGAATGGACGGCTGAGGTTTTCGATGCTGATCTGATCAAGTATCAGAGTGTTGAAGAAGAAATGGTGCAGATGCTTCAGATTGCAATGGCCTGTGTGGCCAAGGTGCCGGAGATGAGACCTACAATGGATGAGGTTGTTAGGATGATTGAGGAACTCCGGCAGTTATCGGGTTCCGGGAACCAGCCGTCGTCCAGCACTAGTCTCACATTGTAATCATTCATTGCATCTCAATAGATGGCACCACTAGCCAAAGGAGTTCCATCTTATTTGTTCTGTCATGTAGTATAATGCAAGAAGACAGTGATCATCCTTTCTCATTTCGATTTCTATATTAGATATCCATATCATATCTAACAGTCAATAACAGTAAACATAGTCAATCGTTAATCAATCTACATGCTTTATAATTGTGAATCTACATAACAGAAAAGAGGCTGAGTTTAGATTGTTTTAAGGTTAAAAACTGTATAAATATGACTAGCTCTCCCTAGAAAACTGCTATGATTGTATATATCTCTCTCCATCTATTCCAAAAACGGCGCACAAGATCCATGGCCAAATCTCTATTGCAGTCTCCTAGCCTGATTTTCCAGTGTTGTTATTCACTAAATCAGCTCCACTAACATATCTAGCTACAAAGGATATCAAACGGAACGGAGCGCCAACCAATGGTGCATCAGTGAGTGAGACATCCACATTGTCATCATTTTGAGCCACCTCCATACAAGAGTCCTTCACTAGTTCATTCTCATCCAATGGAATTCGCACAATTTCATCTTCCTCTATTATTTCTGAAGAATTTGCAATGCCAGGTTTCACATTCACAAGCTCACCATTCCTCTCGTCTTTGACCATGACATCTTCCAATGACTGGATGCTGTCTGAGACAGGGATCATCTTGCTAGCTTCAGATATGGCCTGATAAGTTACATGCCTGTCAGCCAAATCAGGCATAAGAGCTGCAGCACCAGCTACTTCAGCAGATTGAGCAGTTACAGACCCAGGAACTGAGCCAACGGAGGGACATTGTTCGGTTCTGACACCTCTCTGTTCAAGCTCAGCATACAATTCATTGACCTGAAGAACATAAAGACATAACCCAGCCCAGACATAAATCATCCTATCACAGCTCAAACCATGACCATTTCGATAGATAGGTGGTAACATACCTTTTCAACAAGCTCTGAATTTTCTGCAACCAATCTCTCAACCAGTGCGCTAGCAGCTTCCACCTCATAGTTTGCATGACCATTTTCTGGAGTCTGAATCAGAAAATTAAAGTCTACCAATAACGACAGTATTTACAACATTTTTACTAATAATAACCAAAGGTGAGAAAATGAGTTCCTTGTTGAAAAATGAGATACCAAGGTAGGAAACAGATAAAGAGTAGCAAGATTAGAGAAGACATCTTGCTACCTGTTTGTCCATCTCAAGGTGGTTAATCCGTAACTGTAGACTGGAAATGACTCCTTTCAACTGTTGTGTTTCACTAAAGAGACTCTCCCTGGATAGCTCCAGCTCCTCCACCTGCCATGCTCTGATTTTAATTTCTACTATCAGAATAAATTGGAAATTATGAGTAATTAGTGCTACAGGGTTGCATGTACGTTAAGCAGCAACATTCTACTCATTTGCAGGAATTACAAAATAAATTTATCAAAATGAGGCATACTAAACATGAACAAATTATTCTTTTGACACATAGATCATTACATGCATTGCAATGTTCCAATAAGAAGCAATCTTCTCTTTTAAACTACACTGCAACCTTGGGGAAGTCATATCTGAACGAAATTCAATAAAATATCAAGGGCCTACTGATTCTGCAAACTATTAAAAAAAGCAGTAGAACAGTGGAATAAATATGACAAAATATTCTCCAGTTGGTGGTTAACCAATAACATAATCTATGCAAGTAAAAGATATCTTCACATTGCCAACAAAGTTGCTTTTTAGCTATTTCATTACAATTAATATGTGCCACTATGACTGGTACCTGAGCTCTTAATTTGGTGTTATCAGTAGTCAGGCCGGCAATAGATTCCTTTGCTGAGTTCTGTCACATTGCAAGAGCCATATAGAAAATTAATGTCTTTGAAACTTATCACCATGGATGATGGAAACATTGATATAATGGACAAGTCAATGAAGAAACCGTCCTTGCCATCTAGCATTCATCAACTTATTTTCCTTTTTCACAATGAAAAAAAAAAGTTGATAAATACATGAGTACAGTGATTTAAAAAATATTTTCATCTCATGTCTCGTGCTTTTGGAGCGATCAGGTTTCTATACATCATGTAGACACAGATTGATGTATCATTAGATTGATGTATCATTAGAACAACCAGTCTGAATCTTACAGCTTCACGGCTAAAAAACAAATTCAAAACTATCAGGTTAGGCTAGTTCCATCCTTTGCTTATTTTTACAGGTGTAGAGGAGCATTTCTTCGCAAAGTAATTTTCAGAATGCAACACAAAAACAGAGAGCTAGTAAAACAGTCGAGATAAAAGCAGTTTGTACTTCTTTCAGGATCCAGGAATCTCTCTCTCTTTCCATTTCTTCTAGGCTCATCTGATGTGTTCAAGCTGTTAGTCGGTTTATTGAAACAACCCTAGTCCCTTATTTAATTTTGAGGAAAAATAAACTAATTTCTATTTTAACTAGGATTCAGTTTTACCACTTTCAAATTTAATAATGTAGCCTCATCCACCAACTGATTAAACTTTGGCTCAAAACCAGCCTGCATGAAAGAAGTTTTAATATCAACATACAGAATTTTAGAAGTGAAAATGTATTTGCGAAGAAAGTGGTTGTGGTATTTAGAATATATAGAACACTAAAATTGCTACCAAAGAGAACTGATTTTGATGTAACTTAATTTATTATGCAGTCCCAAACTTTGGGAAATCAGCATAGTACGAGAATTTGATGAGGATCACCTCTGTACGGTCCCAGGAATCTTTTTCATCCTTCAGTTCTAGTATTTCCTTCTCCAGACTAGCCTAAAAATTACGGGAATCATCAGGATATATCAAACTCCTTGCAGAAAAACCCAAAAAGAAAACAGTTGAAAATGTAAAGCGGACTCAACTCTGTAACTCCAGAAAAGAGAAAAAGAATCTATAACAAGAATAGAACATGTACTTGAGGCTTTTGTTTACCACAAACCTTTCACCCTTAGAAAAATTTATGTAGTATTACCTCTTTTTGCAGTTGAGAGTTCATTTCCCTTTGTAATTGTTGAATTTTCTGATCATGACTAACCTGTGAAAAGTATAGAATTTATCAATAGCTATTATAGAACTATAAAAATCACACATGAAAACACACACACACAGAGAACTGAAAGTAAAGAAGACATACAAGAAATTCAAAGAATTTACCAAAATCCCTATATTTTATAATATAAGATTACCTCTTTCTGAATCAATGCATCGTTTTCCTTTTCCAATTCTGCCAGTCCCTCCTTTAGCCTAGCCTGTACAAGCCAACATGACCACATACTACTACTACTCTTTCTGAGTTCTTGTCTAAATAAAAGAAGTTTGAAACTGAACGCATCCACAGTCAAAACAAAAAAACTGCTATCTGTGAAAAAATTCCACTACCTCGTTCTGCAAAGATGCATTCTTTTCGGCATCTAACTGCTTAATTTTTTCACTTTGACTAGCCTGTCAAAGCAAAATAGACATGATCACATCGATGATCCATGGAAAATGAGAAACCAAGAAGGGGCATGATACCACTCAAAGAGCCATTAACAGCTTTAAACAAATGCATTCAGTATTAACCCAAATGAAAATACCTCTTTTTCTGAATTTCCATCCATTTCCTTCATCAACTGTGTGATTCTCTCCTCAAGGCAAGCCTGTATATGAAATGGATACTTTTACATGAGATTATACAAAAAGACCACGTACATGTACATAAACACAATTAAGTAATCAGATAGAGAGGGAAAATATAAGTTCAAAAGTACTAAAATGTCAAAAAAAAAAAAAGTTCTGACCACCTCTTTCTGTACTTGAGCATCCTTTTCAGCCTGAAGTTCGTTAACTTTTCCTTCAAGAGTGGCCTGTATGATCCTTCATATTAGCAGTTCTTCCTCAAAAATGTTGGAAACAAGTAATCACATACTAAAATGACTCACAGCAATAGATAGTACAACCATGTCCTTACCTCTCTATCCAGCCAATGCTGTTTCTCCGCGTCAGCCAGATTTATCTGTAAACGGAGGTGGTGCAAGGGAAGATAGATGAAAGATCAATACAGTCACACTTTCAGCAACTTGAACTCAGGTATAACCATTAAATCACATAACCATTACATCACATGCGGAGATCAAAATAAACTTACTCCTTCAGTGCCATTGACAAGACATCCATCACCATCCGCAGTTATGTGTCCTATAGTATCATTTGGCACATCTGCAATCTCTGTCACATTAATGTTATTATTCTCTCCTATCTCCTGCACATGGCCCTGACTATCAGTAGTTGATTCCTTAGCATCAAGGTTATCATTTTCAGTTGGTTCATTGGCTTGCTTATTCTTCTTCTTCTTGTTCTTCTTCCTCCTCTTCTTGTCATCCTCCATTAGTTGATAAGGTCAGGTACTGAAAATAAAAGGGGTGAAGAACCAAGCCAAACTTGAAAATGCTCATACAGCTATCAGACAATAATAGTGTTTAAGAAGAAAAAAAAAATCTCGTCATCAAAACTATTCAAGATATATCCTCTCGGAATGTGAAATCTTTTTTTGTAAAAAATTAAGAAACCAAATTTAAGTGAGTGTGTTATCTGGCACATAAGCAACAACGTCAAAACCAGAGAAAAAACGAGAAATGTGAATCGCACCGACACTTCAATGACCATACAGAAGCATTTGGTTTTTACAGAGAAATAATAATGAGCTCATAACGTGCTTCTACAACTTAGTAAAACCAGAATCAGATCCAACAGCAAATAAAAGTTAAACCTTCCAGTTCCAAGAGCTGTACGAATCGACTGTAAATCAGATCAGAAAAGAGTCGACCACATCAGTTTCGCTTAACAAACATCAAATGCACAACATTACCGCCGCCCCATAGAAAGATGAATGCTGTAAATTCGAGCAATTCCAATTGACGGAGATATTAAATTGGATCTTAATACCACAAACCAATCCACAAACCAATCGTAATCAAATTGAAGGCTGGATGGATTGATGCAATACATACTATATGTCCAACACATCATATTAATCAGAATTTAAACAAGAAAAAGAAAATACAGAAACTCACGCCAGACGAAAAAACTTTTGGCTAGATTCTGGAGCTGACTGCTGAGTCAGTTATTGCTTGAAAGTGAGGCTTCTAAATAATTCTAAATTAGATTTTGTAGGAAATATCAACGAGATTCTGCTTCGAATGGCATTTGCCTTCATTCTGCAGGTGCTCTTACGTTTCACTTTGTCGACACCAAATAAATATAAAATAATACTTTTTAAAAAATAAATATCACTTTAAATCCTAAATTATACTCATTTTTATTAAAAATATCTTAAACTTTAAAATATACTCCCTCCGTTCTATTTAAATTATCTCATTTCTTTTGGACATATGTAATTAGAATAAATGTATAAAGTAGTAAAAATGATAAAAAAAAATGGATAGGATCCATACTTTTTGAAGAGATAATTACTTCATAAAATATAATGGGACAACCAAAAAAAAAATGAGACATTTTAAATGGGACAGATGGAATATTATTTTAAACCGTAAACTATTAAAATTTTATCAAAAATATTCTAAACTTCAAACTATTAATTTTTGACTAAAAATATCCTACATCTATTTTTCAACTCCAAATTGGACGAATGATATCTTTTGATGTGATTCATTGGATATATCCCGCATTCATTTTCTCGCTCAAATTCGATATGGCTCATCAAGGAGAATAAAATATTTCGTAAAACTTTGGGAGCTAAAAAATTGATGTATGATATTTTTTGATAAAAAAAATTAATAATTTGATGTTTAAAGTTATACTTCTCAAAGTTTATGATATTTTGATAAAATATTAATAATTTTAGGATTTAAAATAATATTTTTTAAATTTCAGAATATTTTTGATAAAATAAATATAATTTGAATTTTAAAATGATATTTATCCTTAAAAGAAATGGTGCAGTGTGTTATAATTTGTAAAGCATAAGGAAGCGAAGAACAAAAACTGAAGGATTCTATTTATGGAGACATATACATCTATGTTTTAAAGGTTTACATATTATTATCATTTAATACATGATATATATATATATATATATATATATATATATATATATAGGGAGAGATCATATGAGAATAGATAATTGTGTGAGAAATAAGAATGAATTACAGCCTTTTAATTAATGAGATCTATGGTTTAGATTAAATATTGTGAATGCTGCAAACGTTCATATCGTGTGCAATGATTTAAACTGCATTCGATTTTAATGAGGGTAAGTTTGTAATTATAGATGATATAAAAAATGCAGTTGCTACAATTATGGGATTAGGTAGTTAATGCGTTTGATATGGTTTTTTTTAATTTTCGCAAAAAATCTGAGATTGATTTATCGTTCTTTTCTCGTTCATTTTCTCGTTTGCAACACATATCACAAATCAATTCAAGATAATGGAGGGCTTAGGTATGAGATTGATTTTTGTTTCTTTTGTTCAATGGTTATCGCATAAACATAGACCTTTATTATGTAGCATATGTTAAACAAGTCAGAGCTCTCGGTATAATATAGTGTTGCACATTATATTTGTGTTCATGTTATATCTTATTAACTCGTTTTTAATTGATTCATGTTTCTATTATTTCAGATGTCACAGATTCTCAACCGCATATGGATGAAGTTCATATGACAAATGAGTTTAATGGTATGTTTATGTTTATGAGATTGATTTTTATGTTTCTTTTGTTTAATGGTTCTCGCATAAACATAGACATTTATTATGTAGCATATGTTACACAAGTTTGTAGCTCTGTTATAATATAATGTTGCTCATTATATATGTGTTCATGTTATTTCAGACAATTGCTTTTAATTGATTCATGTTTCTATTATTTCGTATGTCATGATTCTCAACCGTATATTGATGAAGTTCATATGACAAATGAGTTTAATGGTATGTTTATGTTTATAGATGCATATTTTATATCGTTTTTTTATAAACCATATTATATATAAAAAATGATGATATTAATGAGATGCGTCATAAAAATAATTGTAGGAGGTGTTTGTATGGCTAATAATATCGTTGATTTTATTACTCTTATATGACTCATCTCGTTTATTTTATGGTTAATGTCGTCATATGACGCATCTCGTTGATTTTATTGTTAATAATATTGTTTATTTTATATATATAAACCTGAAGGTCATATTACAGATTCTCAACAGAATGTGGATGAAGTTCATATTCAAAATGATTCTAATGGTGTGTTTATGTTTGTTCTTCATCATGTTGCTCAATTACATTTTCATTAATTATGTGATATTTTTGTATGTTGTTCTTTCTCATTCTATAAAATGTTTATTATTTTTATTCCTAATGATATATGAAACAATGATATTAAATCGATCTTAGAAGCGTGATCTTAACTCGATCTTTGAAACAAATGATTTTGTATGTATGATATATCCAATAGAAACACAAAGTAGAAGAGTTATAAGAAAATGTTTTCTGCAACAAATTTACCATAATATGATATGACCAAAAATAAAATATGATATTCAATTTATTAAGTTGTGTATATATATTTAATATGATACATAAATATAATTATATGCTACTCATAAAACAAGATATGATATATAAATTTGATAAGTGATTGTAATATATAAGTAGTATGTGAATATATTTATGTATTATATATGCTAATTCCAAACGCAATTAAAATTAAATTAAATTAATTGTGGTAATTTATAATTAAAACATTTTGGATCACCAACAACAATCCATACTTATTAATTTGTTTGATTCTGATATAAGATATATTATGTTTTATATATTATTTTTTAAAATATATAATCAATAAACATATGCTACATGTACAACATCATATGCTATTGTTATATAAATATATGCTACGAAAATAAGAATAATGTTTTAAAAAGATGATCGTTATATAAAGATATGTTTCGAGTTTCGTTATATTGCATATCAGATAATTGTAGCTTTTTTTTAGAGTGTCATTGCACATAAGAGCAATACTGATTTACAGTTTATATATTATATTCCGTAGTTATAAATAATGTAAAATGAGTCATTTTGTTATCATTCATTTTATTTATTGTTATCATTTATTTTTTTATTAGAGTTGGGTTATAATAAGCAGAATAATGATGAACTTCATATTCCAAATTGTCCTAATGGTATGAAACCGTATATTGGAAAGACTTTCAGAACGTTGAAGAATGGAGAACAATTTTATCGGGATTATTCTGTCGAATGTGGGTTTGAAGTCCGTTTGTCAACTGTAGTCAAAGGCACAGATGATACGATTGTTTGGCGTTATATTGTTTGTAACAAACAGGGTCTTAAATCAATTGATTTAAGTGCTGCAAGCAAAGCACAAACTAGTTGTAAAAAACGCATGAGGATGTCTACCAGATCAGGATGTATGGCGCGTGTCGTATTTCGTTTGGAGGCTGGTGTTGGTTATGTGGTATCGAATTTCATTGAAGGTCACAATCATGATATGGTGTCAGAATCATTCAAACATCTTATGAAGTGTAACAAAAAGATTAACCCTGCACATGAAATGATTATTGCTAAATGCAGGAGGGCAAACATAGGGCCTATGCGATCATTCAGACTTTTTAAGGAACTTGTTGGAAGTTTTGAGGATGTCGGTTGTACTAACGTTGAGTTTAAGAATTATGCACGTGATATGAGGGCATTTGCTAATGGAGTAGATTGTGAAATTTTATTACAGAAGTTGGAACGCAAACGTGAGTTTTGCAATGGTTTTACGTTTGAGTACGCTGTGGATGAGATGAAGCAAGTTAAGAGTTTTTTTTGGGCAGACGCACTATCCATCGAGAACTATCATATTTTTGGTGAAGCGGTATCATTTGACGCCACATATTCCACTAATAGGTCAGTATAACATATAAACAGTGTTATTAGGTTTTAAATTTATTTCATAATTACATTTTTTTTATTGCATAGTAAATATATATATGTTATAGGATTATTGATTTTTGTAGTATATCTATACTTATATTATCTACGTTACGTACCATTGTTATATAGGTTGTTTTGTACTGATATTTTGTTTGTTAATATATCAGGTACAAGATGATTTTTGCGCCATTCACTGGCAGAGATAATCATGGTAAGTGTGTTACGTTTGGTGCTGGGTTGCTAACCAGAGAAGACTTTGAATCTTATTCGTGGTGCTTACCAAATTTTTGAATGTATGAAAAATCCTCCTAAGATGTTAATAACTGACGAGGATCCAGCGTTGAAGAAGACGGTTGCAGAAATTTTTTCGAGCACACGTCATAGATTTTGTATGTGGCATATAATGCTGAAAGTTGCAGAGAAGATACCCGCAACATTAAATGATGATTCTGAATTCAAACAAAAGTTTAACAACATTGTTTGGTCAGAGATTCACGAACCCGATGTGTTTGAGGCAAAATGGACAGAAATGGTTGATGAGTACGAATTATCGGGTAACAAATGGTTTGGTAAGATTTTTGGATGAGTACGAATTATCGGGTAACAAATGGTTTGGTAAGATTTTTTCTATGCGTTCATACTGGATACCAGCATATTTTAGAGATTCTGCTATGAGTGGTTTGTTTAAGACAACTTCACTTTCTGAGAGCGAAAATAACTTCTTCAGACAGTATCTTAATCCGAGATCGGATTTGGTTAAGTTTTATATGCATTATGAGAGTGCTCTCGATGCGCAGCGAAATACACGTGACAAATTAAGTTTCAAAGATGAGACAGGTATACCTGATGTTAAAACACACTTTCCTATTGAGCGTCATGCAGCGGCTATTTATACGAATAGTATATTCGTTAAGGTACAAGCTGAGATTGAAAGTGCTTTAAATGAGTGTCGTATATTGTCTATTATTGATCAACTTGATTTGGTGTGTTATGTGGTCGTTGACATTGATGGTTGCAAGTTTGAAGTTGCACGTATTAGCTCTGATGATTCATTTTCATGTTCATGCAAGTATTTTATAAGAAAGGATTATTGTGTAAGCATATATTTGTCATGATGTTGAACTTGAACATGAAAACAATTCCGGAGAAGTACATATGTCGTCGTTGGACCAAGTTTGCATGTTATAATGCCAACAGAGAACGCAAGAACAATAATTCTTCCAATGGTAATGGAATTAATGATTTATTCTCGGAGGCATGTAAATGCATTGGGTTAGTAGATGGTGATCCTGTTCGCATGGCACAACCGCTGGAAATCTTGAAAAAAGCTAGCTCTACATTTGCGTAGTTGTTGATAAAGACAAAGAGGGTATGTTTGAGAAGTATTATGAGCCAGGTAAACCGTTAGCAGTAAGATTACAGCCACCGCCTGTTGTTAGTACCAAAGGAAGTGCAAACCGAAAAATCTAATAGGAGAAGACAATAGCAATGCTCTCGTCAAGAGACTTTGTCGTAAATGTAATACATTGACGAATCATGATTCCAGGAATTGTCCTGAGAATAACAAGTCTTAGATTGTATAAACATTTATTCATAATTTTTACTATTATTATGCTATATTATCATTTGATACTGTATGGTATTACTTTGTTTTTAGTATTTTTGCTATTGTATAAAATTCTGTTTGTTAAGTTTTTAGTTGATTATTTCGTCGTTATTTTTTTAGAATTTTATTTGAGGCAAAACCTGATGCGATATATAATTTGTGCTATATATATTAGACATTATGATAGGTGTGTTAGATAATGTGCTATGAATATCAGATAATGTGCTACGCATACTAGGTATATATATTAGATAATATGCTATATACGGTATATAATATGCTATGTATGATATATAACATGCTATACATTGTAGATAATGTGCTACATATTTTAGATAATATGCTATATATTTTAGATAATGTCGCATAATCTACTACTTAACATATATACTAATGCTACATAATAAAATGAGAAGTTTGTATTCATTTTAAGAGCTATATATATTATATATCGTGTGTTGTGTATATATTTTAATATGCTACATATATATATTAATACTATGGTTTTGATGTTGTCTTGAGGTTTTTATGTATATATCCCTCCTGTTGTGTGCAAAATATTCATATTGAATGAACTACGATTAAATATAGTAGTATATGAATTCATAAATTTATAAACTGAATTTAAACTTGTTGCTAAGTATAAAAGTATAATATGCAACATGTTTTAGTGTATATGCAATACAAATATGAATATGATACAAACATGTTAATAAGCATAAAAGAATAATGTTGTCATATATTACCAAGTATATCATAAATATATATGGTTGTGATGTTGTCTTGATGTTTTATGTATCTCCCTTATGAGTTGTGTGCAAACTGTTCATATTGAATGAACTACGTATCAAACATAAGATATTAATTAATAAAATTATAAACGGAATTTAAACATTTTATAAGATTAATTATATTTGTGTGCTACATGTTTTCTGTTTGTACAATACATAAATATGAATATGATATAAATCGTTGAGAAATGTAAAGAATAATTTGCAACATGTTTTATTAGAACATATAACTAATAAACATATTCTATAGGTATACTATCGTATATTAGATAATATTATAAAAATATATTGAGTAGAAACATTAATTAAATTTGAAAATAACATTGCCTAATACAAGTCCGATAAAATTGTTTCAATGTTAATACATAAAAACTAAGAAAACTAAATCAACCAAACAATGAAGCATGATAAAATTTTGAAATGTCAATAAAGAAAAACAATTAACCAAACAACATTGTTTCTACTTTTATATCGTGTCAAGTCACATCACGTAAAACTTTTCTCGACGCCATTATTGTATCCTTCACTATATTTTGATCACAACTAATCATTTCAAGATCGAACTCATGGTTAGAAGTTGTTTGCAAGGACTTGTTGTAATTCCATCACCCATTTTCTAGACACACGCCATGAATGTCTCAAGATGCCGCATCAAATATATTCCACTATCCTTGAATTAATCTTGCTTCCCATCTTATTGTTGGAATTTCAAACTTACCACTTTCAACAAGTTAGCTTTTGCATGTTGTTCTCTGAAACTCAAGTATTCAGATAATATTGCACGATACAAAATAAATAAGTATTGTTAGTATTCAAACACATCGGTATATAATTTTTATGAATAAATATAAAACAATTAATGTAAACCATACCAAATTGTAAGTAAGTCTTCATATTTTCCGTTTGATATTCAATACAGATCATTCATACTATAAATCACAAATTTTTCCCAAACTTCACATCAATGCATATTGCAAAATATTTCTTGCATTTGTATATTGGAAAAAAACTACAAAAAACAATAGGAATAGTATCAAGTATATTAAATGAAAAAAAATATTTGAAAAATAACTACGATGCCAATTTCATTTAATTTGATGTGTTGGTTGCTCTCCAGTTCAATTGTAATATTTTTAAAAATGTATCCTTCGAATATCGTGAGAAAGATCTATTTTCACCGTGCATCAATCTACACATCGCACAAATATATATTACAAATAATAGTAATTTTTAGTGACCAAAATCAATATTATTTTAACAAGTTATGTTACATATTATGCATTATATGATATACTTGATAACATAACCAAGTATGTTTCATATACACGACAAATCTTTTTATCTACAAGATAAGCAATGATTCGATTGTTAGTAACAATGTGATACGCTTACTTGCATATATGATACAAATTATACATTATATGATACAACAATAACACCAAATAATTAATACAACAGCTTTATATAACATATAATAGATAACATATTAATACAGTTTATATAACATATTAATACAAGATTAATATAACATATTTCATATAATGTTAAAGAAAAAAATCAATTAAGACTTACACCACAAAAGTACTTGCAAAAATCTTCTTGGTGATCCGTCACCACGATATTTTTCCATATTATTGAGCATCACACACCATGCGTCAATTATACCAACTCCTATATTGCTATCTTTGGAAAACGATATGCTTTCTTGTTAGTTCTATGTCTCCGCATGCAAACAAAATCTCCTCTCTAATAATAAATAAAAATATAATCATTAGCATTATAGTAATGTGGTTATAGATCCCCACGAATATTTTTACATAGAAAGTCAATCATATAAAGCATAATATGTAGCATATAATTCATAATCGTAGCATAAAAGGAAAAAATTGGTATTGTTCATACTCATCATCCTTAGAGTTGCATATACGTAAATCCACACTTTAATTCATTTTCGTGAGACTCTTGCAATCCTGATCTTTCTCACCAAAACGGAGATTTTAAAGCAACATGCTTATTCGATACACTCATACTTCTGGCCTTTTTTTCCTTCAATCACATCGAATGTAAAATCTACAAACATATATAAATGAGTCAAATACATATTTATATTGCAAAGAAGATAGATATTGATGTCTTCTCCACATATTTGCTACATAATATAACCACTGATTTCAGACATTGAATAACACTAATATTCTACTTGTTCAAACTTAATACAACCATATCGAATCTAATTTTCCTTTTTCTTTATACGGAACAAGAACCTTCTTTTCTTCAACTACTTCACAGGTTCGTTCCTCAAAGTTGGATCAATTGTAAGTTCCGATCCGGTTCCTCCTCCTTCCCAAGGCACATTGTAATAATAAGTTGAGAATGTTATGGATGAAAAATATTAATATATACGGACGGTAGATAAAACAATAATATTGAAAATAACAACGTGTCCTTCCAGTAGGTGTGATGTTCTCTTGAGTATTATATCTATCCCCACATCCCGTGTTGTCGAAACGTGCACATTGAATCAAAACGTTTTAAATATAATAGCATAATGCGCAACATGTAATAATGTATGTGCAATACATTAATATGAATGTAATTCAGAAATTTAAAACTTGATTATTAATTTCTTTAGCTAAATCGAGATTTGAATTTAGAGCGACTATTAAATTTTATAATTGTCGACGTTTCATTTTATTTAAAAGAAAATTTAAACGAATGTCGAGAACGAATCGATTATAAGTCGAACCGATATTTTATCTTGGATAAATTATCTAGTCAAACCACATCATTTTATTCCCAAAATATTCCACTTTACCCTACTTTACTCTACTTTTTCCTAAATACTCATCATCACTCCTTCAAGGAATCCTATGTGAAATATTACATCAACACAATTTTCTTTCTTTCCTCTCATATTCAATTGAGCAAACCATACTTCTCCATTTTCCAAGCTTGTCGACAATCAAGAAAATCACCAACAATCAAATATTGTTCACCTCATTTAGTACACAAACGAGCGACTTCACTAAGGTTATACCTTCTCAATTCCTCATTTAATTCTTTTCTATCGCCATAATGTATACAAACACATGTATATTGATACCATTAATTTCTACACCGATTCTTGGAAACAAATCAACATATAATCCAACATATAATATCATAAATGCATAGAAATTGCAATTACGAGTTAGGAATTTTCTTAAAATTTGTCCGAGCCATTAGGCTCGCTCGTCATCGTCACCGTGGCAGTCGAGACGCGCGAGAGGAGGCGCGTGGTCGGAGGCGTGGCTATCTGGTCGGGATCAAAACGTCTGTTCGTTGGGACGAGCGCGGTGGATGGAGCAGGGCGGTGCGATCGCGCGCACGACCAACGAGACCGCGACGACGCCGGCTGGAATCGACAACGCGACGCAGATTCGCGAGAGAGAGGCGTGGCGTGTTGCTGGAGAGCGAGAGCGGAGTGGCGGCCGTGGTGGTGCGTACTCGCCGATCGCGCGCGTCCGTCGGAGCGATGGCAACAACGACGATCTTGCCGGAAGGAAGAGATGCGGTATGTATGAGTGTGCGTCGATTCGCAGAGGAACCGAGAGAGGAAATGGGTCGAGGTCGCGACGGCGGGTGGTATCCACCGGGATGGCTCGTCGAGGCGGGCGGCGGCGATCTTGTGTGTGTGTGTGCAATGAGAGCCAAAGAGAGAGGGACGTGAGGGTGAGGGGGGTGCTAGGGTTTACTTTTTAGTTTTAGGTTAGTTTTGTTGGGCAATGGGATGGGCCGATTTAATATGGTGTTGGTGATAGGATTTTAAATTTTAAGTCTTGATAATGGGCTTTGTCATATGGGCGTTATTAATTTCGTTTGGCCTTAAGTCTTGCGTGAATTTAGTTTCTCGAAATTTAATTGATAGGGCCTTTAGAATGAAATTGTTATATGGGTTGAAAGAGAGATGGGCTTAGTTAGTTTAATTCATTGACTGAAAACATTTATATCTTTGGACTTAAGATAATGGGTGATGAGTGGGCCAAATTAAATAAATTGAGATGGACTTTTAATTAAATGATATGGCCCCGAATTAATTGAATGGGCTTTTAATTAAATTGAGGATGAGCTTAGACTTATTTTAAATGTTGGGCTAAGTATATAAATGGATAATGAATGAATTAATTACTTTTAGAATCCATTTAATTAAATTAAGGATTGAATTAATTTCATATTAATTAAATATGAGATTTAATTCTAATAATCAAATTTTGAGATTAATTCTTAATTAATTAAATAATAATCTAAATATAAATTATTTAAAGTGAGTTAATTAAATTCATTAGATTGGATAAAGTCTAATTTTAGAAATTGAATAACATAATTAATTAATTATGTTAAGGGATAATTGAGAATCATTCTTTTAAGTGATTTACTTATATAATGAGATGGACCTTATGTAATTTGTTACAAAGGTGTGATTGGAAATAAATCCTAATTAGTGGATATCTAAGATGAATTAAATTAATTTGATTGATTAATCAAATATTATTAGACTTTTAATTGGTCCATTTAATTAAGCTTTAATTATGGATCTATTTAATTAAATTAGAGATTTAATTAAATATTAATGAGTTGATTATGTCAGTAGATGCTTGAGAAAATATTATTTAAGCAACTTTAATTTATAGAACGATTGTTAGAAGATGATTGATTTATAAGAAACCTTTATTGATTGTATACTATAGATATGGGTTTCTACGATAGAATATGGGGTGTGAGGCGAGAAACACGGCGAGGAAATGATAGTGAAAATGAGGTATTGAGCTCGAATCGTTGACAGCGTTAATAACGCGAAGATTAGTTATGAACTTAGGATTCATAAATTGATCGAACAGCGTGAAGAAACATCAATGGAAGGAAAGAATGCAACGTCAAGTGTCATTAATCGTCATGGCGAGACGGACCTAATAGACGACATATAGATTGTTAAGCGAGTCGATCGATAACGAAACCAAAACCCGAAACTCTAAGACTTAAAAGATATCGAGTTTGTCGAATCTTAATGATGCTTACCAAAATAAACGAATGACGTATTAAATTATATTTACGTTGATAAGGTCCAACGTGGACGGAGAAACGACAAAGGATCGCTAGCGTACTAGAAGGACAATTCTTGAGGTGGGCTTTCTTGAAACAAAATGATATGCATATCTATCTCAAAGCATGATTTACAAAAGCTTTATGAAATATTATCACATGAATGTTATGACGCCAAATGCTTTTATGTTTTGTTGTGATCATATCGAGGTTGGTTAATCCAACGTGGAATGAGAATTGATTGGTATATCCAATGTGGAATGTGAATGAGTTGGTCCACCAACGTTAAAAGGTAATGATCGGATCCGACTTAGTTAAGGACTAACTCGGATTGTGTACACGCGATTGTGTGTTAAGGTTAGCTACTCGACCGGCCACGGCGACTATGTGTAGGGCCACCCATAGTGAATGAATGAATAAATGATCGATATGGAACAACGTGGATGAAATAGTCCGAGGACACTTTTGGAAAATGAGAAAATGTTTGATAGGCATGAGTCTTTCAACTAAAATCCTCTGTCTATTGTGGGCAATTCAATAACTTTTATAAATAAAATGTTTTCGAATGAGTCCACGAGTACTTTTGTACTTAGCCTCGCATCTCGTTTTGATGTGCGGTTGAGCGGATTGATGATGGGTGCGGGTCAAAGTGGTAGTGGTTTTGTTGCTTTAATTGAAAGGATTTCTAGAACCTTGAGCATGTATCTCATATACATGTTCACACGTTATTCTGCCTAACTCGATATTGTTTGGTATCTTTGATTATGACGCTTTATATCGTATTGAACTTGAGGTCGCACTCGTTCCTCGAATGCATACGATCGGGTATATTTGAACCTTGAACCCTTTTACAAGTCCTTATGTGACTTGATAAAATTATTTATTCTACTGCATTTATTAGCAATTGATTGGTTAATCGTATTGGTTTAATTTTATATATCCGCGATTTATCATACGTGACGATCCATATGATCCGTACTTCTTTGAGAAGTCGGTCGTCAATGAATACCACAAACCCGTTGATAATAAGCATAAAATAATAATGTGCAAAATGTTTTACTAATAAACATATGATATAGGTATAATATCGATTGTTATAAGAATAATTTCGTATGCTATCCTAATACAAAAGTTATGATATGAATATCATAATATATGACATAAAATTTATTGTACATTACATATATTTATACTATTCTACATATATAAAACAAAGCTACGCCGATACACTTTATGATATATATTTTGAAACTCACAATAACAGAATACTAGATAGAAGATGAGATACACCAAAGAAAAGATATAACACCAAAGAACAAGATATGCTACACTTAAAAACAATATATTCAATACCTTCGGATCAAATTTTTTATACATATGCATCAATTCAATGTCTCAGCACATGCAACATCCATATGCTAACAAATATTATTGTTAGTTATTTAAAAAAACATAAAAGAATGATTTAATTTTTGATGCATAAGTTAAATATTACCGGTCTTGTTTGTTTGCGATTCACCAACAATTTTCTCTTTTCCACGGTGTGCTCCACGTTGAGTTAATCCAAAGCTAAAGGATGGTGGTCCTGTCATAGCCAATGAAAGCATCAACATCATCCCATAGCTTTTGAATATCTTCATTTTCCAAAAAATCATCATCTTGTTGGTTCTTGAGTCAGGTTCTTTGTTGTGACACGGAAGAGTTGAACATGAGATTGACTTGAAAGATGTTTCAACTGCTCGTTGGAATGAGAAAGATTGTTCTTTGATGTCTGACTCATAAGTTTCATCATTTCCACCCGGTTTGCAATTTTTTTGCATATAACACCTCAATACTTGTCGACAAACCGCCACGCCCTCACCTACATTTTTATCTCTCGTCTTTCATCAACAATCTCAATGGGGAAAATATGAAATATATATTATTAAGTGAGAAGTGGATACTGTACACCTAAATGTCCTGTAAAAATTTCTCAAAAGAAGATCGAAACTTGAAAGGAAAAACAGGAGGAAATAGGAAAAGGAAGTGCTAAATCGTAAAAGTCCAGTTTGGGTGGAGTGTGAACTTTAAAGTTGGGAGATCTTGAAAAAAGCAAAACAATAAAAACAATTGAACTTGGGCCAAGTTTTGTAAATTGTGCAATAAGCGAGGAATTAAATTAGAGGTCGGATTCAAATATAATTTTGATTTACTCACGTTTGGGAGAGAGAGAGAGAGCGTGTGCAAGTTTAAACAAGGAAGCCGATGCCAGTAGGTCTCTGCTGTGTGTGTGTGTGTGTCAAATCCAAGAATGTTGGTGAGTTAGGGCTTCGATGAGAGTCAGACGGCCCTCTCTACTTCCTCCATTCTCACTTCACTTTGCAGAATCGCGTACTAGGTATATTTCTCTCAAATATTTCTCCTTTCCAGTTTTTTACCTCTTCCCCGTCTTCACTGAATCCAAGGAAAATTCTCAGAATTTTGTTTTCTTTCGTTTTCCATTTTAATTTTGGGGTTTTTACGCCCAATTATCTCTAGTTGGATTATTTTACTTAAGAGGACCAAGTTTTGGAGAATTGTTGAACGCGCTGTATCAAAATCTATTTCGCTGAGACTTTTGACTTGCTGAGAATCGGGTTTGGCCGTCAAGAGGCTCTCCTTTTAATTTCCTTTTCCTTTTCTATTTCCACTTCTGCTCTCATCCATGCATGTAGTTTAACTACATCTGCATCCACTCTTTTAACATTATTTCGTAGTTCGATATTCTCGGTTCTTCTTTCGATGTCGTTATATACGAGGTTGTTTTGTTAATTGATTGAAAACATTCTATAATTTTTGCTGCTACTGACTCACAGTGGGTTTTTAGTATATTGAGATTCGTCATTGTGTACGTTCCTTTCTTGAACTAGGCATCCGATGTGCATAACTCTGTAGATGACTAAGATGTGGATTCTGAGCTAGGATTCGACTAGAGACCCACAATAATTGGTGGAGTACTTAGTTATTTGAGGCGTTTTTCATGCGTTGTAAGTCCGAGATGTTCTCCAGAAGACTGCCACTTGCATGTCAATACTCCTGTTTGTCGCGTCCTGAGGTGTTGACCATATATATTGCAGATTAGCTCGGCTTTTGGTAGCTCCCAAGTTGGTAATTACACCAATAATCTTTCTTTTGTTGCGATGGCTTCAGCCGATCCTATAGATATTAGTTCTACAGACAGTGATGATTCAGATTTATTGGAAATAGAGAATTATAGAGATGACTCTCCAGTTAGGATACTGCCACTTCTATCAATGATGCGATCCTCCTTCTCAAGCATCGTCATCTCTTCCTAATTCGACAGGTAGTGCCTAAATTATTGGTCATGAATCACTTTGTTGTGATCCAAGGTGTTACTCATTAGATATCCTCCAATTGCAGGTCACAATTTTTTCGGTGAAGACCTTCATCTTCTAAGAGGCAAATTGTTCAGCCTGAGTCTCCAGTGATGGACATCATCCTTCCAACAGTTCCAGGATGCTTCCATCTTGGGCAAATTACCGACAGGTAGCACCTAAATTGTTTTCGTAAGTCACTTAGTACAATCCAACTGGTTTTATATGTCAGGTATCCTACAATTGCAGGTTACAATGGTTCTTCTCTTAAAGATCCTTCTTCTTCTAAGAGGAACTGTTCATCATGAAATCCCATCAAGACCACTAAAGCAATTGAATATTGCAGAGACCGATGGATCTTCAAGTTCAAGGATAGACAATAATATTCATCCTATTAAGAGTGCTTCCTGCTTTTCAGTCTTCTACCTCTGACCCACAATTGCACAATCTAATAGAAAGTGTGGGTGCTAGTGAAGTGATACATATGGAAAGTCAGCATGGTCAAATGGAAGTAGTATTACCTCCGACTATGATGCCTGAAAACATTCTTCAACCACCCCATTGGTTGGTTTGAATGATTCCTTCCATCAAACTGGGTTAGGTGAAGAGAGGCCAGCAGGACCTGATGAGAGATTTGTTTTTCAAGCAGCTGTGCAGGTACCGTATGTGAATTATATTGGTTTTGTCTTCATTGGTGACCGTTCTCAGTTATAAAATCAATTTTGAAATGAGGGTTTGTTCATAGATTGTGGTTAATCTGGGCCTTTGAGTTTGTGATTTACATTTGTTCTGACGAGTGAAGCAGTAGTATTTACTCCATGGTCTGTGGCAGCCTGTGCTTTTCAGTTTCCTTTTCTCTTGTTTCATCTTTAATTCATGTAGGATTTCCGTACTTTTGTAATTTACTTTTACTTTCATAAGTCAAAGAAACTTATTTGGTATTGCTATCTTCTATATTGTTCTTTTCGATGTTCTCTCCTAAATGGATTTTTTTCATTGAAATCTAAATTCTGAAGTGGAGTCAGTGCTTGCTATGGTCATGATGGACAAATACATGAATAACACAAGTACATCATTTGGTTTACAATGTTAATTATCTGTTCCTGATCATTAATGTTTGAACTCCCATAACAAAACTCCTGAACCTTTCCTTACCTTATCTTACCTTACCTTACCTTGAGTAGCAGACTCAAGTTAATTCCATTAGCTGGGGATAAAGGAAGAGAGAGGGTTGATATTAATTTAAAGAGGTAGAACAAAGAATTTGTGGAAAGCCAAACAGAAACCTAAAGTTAATCTTGAATACTTTGTTCAAACATCAATAGTTCTCCTGAACAGTGCCAAGCTATTAGTATGCATCCTTTCTATATTAGTGGTCAGGGAACCTCAGTTTCAAGTTCAATTCTTTTGAATTTTATCAAGCTAAAGCTTTATGAGTATATTGAACAAATCATTGTAATTTGAAACTTTTACTCTCACGTTTTAATTGCATTGCTATGCAATTGCAAAGTTGTTCTTTTGTGCATTAAATGTTTATTGAATTTCATATGTTTTATTGCAGACTCTGCAGTCTCTTCATCAGCAGCATAAAGCTGAAGCTAATTTGCCTGATGGACTCTTGTCAGTTTCTCTTCTTAGGCACCAGGTCCCTGTCTGCTTACTTATGATACTTTTTAATTGTATTGGGTATTTGTGGTTTTAACTTGGACCTTGTCGCTTTCCAGAAAATTGCTTTGGCATGGATGCTTAGTAAGGAATCATCTGGTATATGCCTGGGGAATCTTGGCTGATGACCAGGTCAGCATGTTAGTCAATCAATTATTTCTATTTTCCCGCGTCTAATTCTTTAGAAAGATCTATTTTTGGATCATTTTTGCCTTTAATCTACATATTGAATTTTCACACCCAGGGCCTGGGCAAGACTGTTTCAATGATTGCTCTCATACTGATGCAAAAGTATTTGGAGGCAAAATCTAAAGCTAAGGAGTCATGTACTACCAAAACTGAAGCCTTTAACTTGGATGATGATGATGGAGTTAGTGGTTGTGTTGCTCTTGATGATGCAAATCAGAATAAAGAATCTGATGGTTTAACAATACTTTCACAAGCAAGTAATTCAAGAAAGGGAATCCCGGAGGCCAACAGCAGGGACATTGATTGTTTGTCCAGCCAGTGTGGTCCGACAATGGGCTCGGGAGCTGGATGAGAAAGTTGCCGATAAAGCTAAACTTTCTGTTCTAATATATCATGGAGGCAATAGGACCAAGGATCCTACCGCATTGGCAAAATATGCTGCTGTTCTAACAACATATGCTATTGTAGCAAATGAAGTTCCAAAACAACCTTTGGTTGAAGGGGATGATGATGAACTAAAGGATGGAGAACGATATGGAGTATCTTCATGTTTTCCATGGATAAGAAACGAAAAGTCATCAGTTAATAAGAAGTTGAAGAAGGGTAAAAAGATGTTGATGTGAATGCTCGGATAGCAATTGTGGTACATTAGCAAAGGTTAAATGGTCTAGGGTTGTTTTAGATGAATCTCAAACAATAAAAATCACAGAACTCAAGTAGCTAGAGCCTGCTGTAGCCTTAGAGCAAAGCGAAGATGGTGCTTATCTGGAACTCCGATACAGAATTCTATAGATGAATTATTCAGCTACTTCAGATTTTTGAGATACGATCCATATAATGACTACAAACGTTTGTTTCTTCTATCAAGGGTCTTATAGCAAGAGACTCAATTAAAGGTTACCAGAAGCTTCAATTTGTTTTAAAGAATATCATGTTGCGCTGAACAAAAGGTTATTCCGTGCACTATTAGTGATTTGCTCAGTTCCATTTTGTGTTGTGAAGTGAAGTCATGCATCACAGCCATTCTGTGCTAGTATATTGTACTTTTCCACCTTTGTTGTCATTGACACCTAATGTGCACCATGATCTTGTAGTTGTAGTTTTATATATCCTGTTGCTTATTTTAACAATATTTGATTTAGATTCATGTTTCAAGGGTTATTATATTAGAATTAATATAATCTTTATCTCACTGTGTTAGGTGAATTGATTGATGGTAAGCCTATAATCAATCTACCTCCCAAAAGGTACACTTAACAAGGGTGGAATTTTCCTTGGAAGAACGGGCCTTTATGAGAAACTTGAGTTTGACTCACGCAAACAATTCAAGGTCCGTCAACTCGTTCTTTCTCCCCAATTTATATATCATCTCGCCATCTTTAGTTTGCCAATGTGCATACAGTGTTGCAACTGGTGGCTTACTGAGTCCTGAAGATGTAGTCAAATGTGCTGCTTGAGTTACTATGTCCTCTTTGGGAGTTACTATGTCCTCTTCATGTCCTAAATTCTTGTCAAGTTTTCTTTACCACTATATTATTTTATATAGTTGTCAGACTTTTTAGTCTACCCGTGTCTTTCACGTGAAAGAAGTCAGTTACTAGCAGCTACACCTATACATAACGAAAACTTGCTTGCAATTGCTGAGGATAATATATTTTAAGCTTATCTGGTTGAAAGGCTTCTTAATTTGATTTCCAGATATTGTTTGCATAAATGATGTGATGCTGTAACTGTTGCTACTTCTCAATGAGGATATCAATTCCTTGTGCTAGTTTAGAACTATTATGTACCTTGTGAACTGAACAGCCACCAATAACATGGCTTCAAATGTTTATGCGAGGAGGCTAAATCAAATAGGTAAAACAGAATGCTAACTTAAATTTTATCGATAGATGTAAAACTTAACGCAATATTCTGCTAGTATGCTGGATGCAGATTTTTATATAAAGCACTGAATTTACTAATAGAAGACAATCTCCATTTTACTGATTCTGGATCTTGTTATTGCTTTCGGTCTGTGGAGAAATGCTCCCTGTAGAGATAAAGGAATTATGTCCCTGTAATTTGAAATATGAAAAACATGTTGAACAAATTCAAAGTTGAGATTGCAATATGCTACAAAAGCTGTGGTTTTGAAAATCCTTTTGCAGGCTTATGCTGCTGCGGTACTGTTAATCAAAATTATGCAAATATCCTATTGATGCTTTTGCGTCTCGCCAAGCCTGTGACCACCATTACTTGTCAAAGGGCTCAGCTCAGATCCTGTTGGAAAGGTTTCCTCCGAGATGGCCAAGATGCTTCCCAGAGATATGCTATTTAATTTATTGAAACAATTGGAGCTTCGCGCTATATGTCTTGTATGCAGAGTATGCTCTTTCCTATGACTTTTGATAGCTGCTTAATTTGATCTCTTGGTACTTCATTGATAAACTACGAGAACTGTCAGCAGTTTTTGGTTTGTTTGTCTTGGGAGGAAGTAAATTTAAAAAACCTGGTTTCTGGAAATCCTAATCAAATGAACATGATATGAGAATGTCTGGTTTGATAAACTCGTGAACTGTCAGCATTTTTGGTTTGTTTGTCTTGGGAGGAAGTACATTTAAAAAACTGGTTTGCAAGAAATCCTAATCAAATGAACATGATATGAGAATGTCTGGTTCCAAATAGTAATCCAAGTCAAGATTTTTCAAAGAAGTCAAGGTTTGGTTAAGCATGAGAATCTTCAAATCTTGTTGGTTGCTAAAATAACCTACCAAAATTAAATATACCAATAAATTGACTGAGGTAGTTCTTCAATTATGTGCTTTATTGCTCTAGGATACTGACTTGATGGTCCAAAGAACAAGAAAGTAGCATGAGATTATAAATTATTATCTTCATAGGATCCTCTTTACCTTTTAAATAAAAATAAAAATTATTACTCTCTTTCTGTCCCATGATGACTCATTTCTTCGGCACGGTTATTTAGGAAAGAGTATAAAGTGGTTAAAGTGATAAAAAGTAGGTAGGACTCACCTTTTGAAGAGATAATTATTTCCTAGAGGAAATATGCCAACTTGAGTGGGACAGTTCGAAAGGAATATAAATCATATTGGGCAGGATGGAGGAGTACTAATGAAAGAAAAACACTCACACACTACCCTCTATGTGACTCAAACCCTCAACCTATTGTTTGGAGGTGAAGCATCTTACCAACAGGCTGCTCTTCATTATCTGTATTTTGTTTGCCTTATTCAACATGAAAATTCCATTTATTGGCTCAATTAATATCAACAGAAGAATTAATGGAGATCTAGGTATGGAAATTTCGAAGGTGCTGTCAGTTACAAGTATCTGATGTATAAATAATTTTGTGCTACAGGATCCTCCTGAAAATGCAGTGGTCACTGTTTGACACGTTTTCGTTATCAATGTGTTGCAGATCATTTAACTGGCGAAGACAATACATGTCCTGCCCATCAGTGTAAAGAACAACTCGGTGCCGATGTTGTATATTCAAGATCTACCTTAAGGAGATGCCTGTGTGTTGATGTGGATGGTGATAGCCCTGTCCCGTACAACTACGTGATGAATCTGCAGTTCTACAGAGCAACTATGTATCATCAAAGATCAAGTCTGCTCTTGAAATTCTCAAGTCATGTATATCAAAAGTCAGATCTCAGAGTCACATGATTTGTTCATTTATGACGAGGATGCTTCATCATCAGCTGGTCGTGAATTTGAGTCAGCGAGTATAGCACCTGAAAAGGCTATTGTTTTTCACAATGGACTAACATGCTAGACTTGGTTGAGATGTCACTGAAGAATAACAATATCAGTTATCGGAGGCTTGATGGTACTATGTCAATAGCTGCTCGAGACAAGGCTGTAAAGATTTCAACACTGATCCTGAGGTGGGGACCCCATATCGTCTCTGGTCAAGACTATTTGGCTTGCTTTTTTATTTTATTATTTCTGGCACCCTCCAGTCTCGTTCTTGTAGTAGTTGTTTTGTTTTATTATTTCAACTCTTATCCTTTGTAAATGCAGGTGGATGTCATGTTAATGTCTCTAAAGCTGGAAATCTAGGGCTTAACATGGTTGCTGCGTGCGTGTAATCCTTTTGGATCTTTGGTGGAATCCGACAACAGAGGATCAGGCTGTTGATAGAGCTCACAGGATAGGGCAGACACGCGGTTACTGTATCGGTTAACTGTCAAGGACACAGTGGAAGATCGCATCTTGAGTCTTCAGGTACTTCCTCGGGCCTTGTTGTTTGATTTTGTGAATTTAGGGTTCCAACTGTTGATGTGTTTTCAGGAGGACAAGAGAAAATGGTGGCATCAGCTTTTGGGGAAGATAAAAGTGGTGGCCACGGTGCTCGCTCGGAATCGAAGATCTCAGATTTTTGTTTGAGGGCTCAGGACGTTGAACAAGTTGTTTTTGTTTTTGTTGCTCGCAATGATGCAATGGGCAAATTTTGTGTCTATATTGAGGAAATGGGAACCCAAATATAATGCTTGTACATATTCAAGTGGAAAATGTATATGCAGCTGCAAACTCTAGGGCTGATGATTCTTGACTTACGCTAGGATATCCATGTTCTAATTATTAATTCCATCGTACTTTGCCTAGGTTCTCCATTGACGACGGACCAAATTAAGGGTCATTTCTAATTATATTCATGAAAGTATTGAAATCTATTCTTCTTATGTACAAATCTTGCAATGATGGTCAGTAAGATTTGATGGTGGGAATGACCCCCAACGAGGGCAGTTCCAGTTCCAGGCAGGAGATCCATGGTGGCATAACTAGTTGTTCGTCGTCGAGAGATGAAGTCGGAGGAGGCTGCTGCTGAGGTCGATGTGGCAATAGGGAAGCGTGGATGATATGTTCTCTAGCTCTCACTACTTCCAGCATGGAGGGTAAAGAATGATGGGCGGATCAGCTTCTGTATGCAGGTAAAGAATGCGGATGCGCAGTCTTGTTTCGAGATTCAGAGGCTGTTGCCATGCCATGCCATGTTACCATGTAATTAACAACTACTCACCTGTTAGGAGGTCGCAGGAGCCATTGGGCATAAATTCATATACCAGCATCTGTTCATCCTTCTCATCACAATGATGCAGCCGCGACAGCATTTACAACTCTGTCCCCTGCAACCAACCTTGTTGCTATAGTGCCTTTCTACACTTTTTCCTTATCCTCCTTACCCTGTTTGAGTTCTGAAATTGATCCTTGACAGGTTTGGCATGGGACAGACTGCTGTCGTCGTCTCTGAAAGAAAAGCACTAGGCTGGCAAGTATCACACCCGCAGGGAGATGGATCCGATCACAATTCCAGGCAATGCACCTTTGCAGACCACTGCCTCCGTTGTCATGGAGGGCAGCAGAACTGTAGTGAATTTCCATGGATTATTAATTTATTGTTACTATTAAAACTCAAGATATATCTAGTAGTATTAGATATAGTGAAGTTGAGGTCACAAGGCCCAAATACATCACTCCCAGGTATGGTGAAGCAAGCAAAACAGTTGCAATTGCTTGAACCTCACCAGCATCAAACATACTAGATTTATTATACTCGGGGAAGAAGGCAGAAACATCCTCAGCCTCGAACCAGTTACCCATGAGATCGACTCATACAAAGGAATGCTTGACGTTATGAAATCTGTAAATTGATCCAGATATGGAGGAACTGAGATATGCTGGGACTTCTAAGCTGCACTCCCACGAGAAAAGGTGCTGCTGCACAAATGCACTTATTAGGCAGAGTTGTGATGTATTCAAAGTTGCCATGGATCGGACAAATCTGAGATGGACAACTTAACATCAGGTATGTCTTCATCTCCATTACTACCTCCACAGAATGGAGCCATGTTTTGTTGGTTTGCACTTCTACAAGCTGGGTTTTCACCAAGCATACATAGAGATGTGCAACTATCACACATTCTCGGTTAGTCTCGTATATTGACAAAAACCAAGACTTGCCTTAAGAGTAACGTTTGGAGGAATATCAAGGGTGCCAGATATATCAGAAAACAAGTTATGTTAGAGATTTCTGCAAGGGATGACAGTGAATGAGTTTGTAGGTAATGAAATGTAATTAGGATCCTGATATGATATCAAAGTGTAGTTACAAATGCTGATCGCTGGCTAAGTTTGGAAAGGGTTTGGAGTTTGGTCCTGATATCATGTTGAGATCCAACTGAAAGTTATTCAAGTTGGGAAGAAAACCGAGCTCATCTGGTAGAGGACCTGATAGTTGATTTCCGCTCAGAGGCCTAGGAATGCAAACAAGTTTTCAATTAATTAATTATGAGAGAAAAGGAAGTAAAGTACTAGTTAGCTAGTGATAATAGAGGCGCCAATTGTTCCAGACAGATTCAGTCGCAGTAAGCGCCTGCACATATATGTACCGAGTTTATTTTCGGACATGACTGATTGCAAGAGAAAGGCATTAGAAGCGCATGCATACAGTTCTTCAACATGCAAATAGCCATCAGTGGCGTTCAAGTAGCATTTCACCCTATACGGTTCAAACTTCCTCGTCCAATTCAGATTTTGTGGGGACCCTTCAAGCTAGTAAAACAGAGACTGCATAGCAGAAGCTTTTCAGCATGTGATTTGAATATATATATGCATGCGAAGAACAGCACACCAACATAAACAAAGCGCCACGCATAATCCAACCAATACATGCCTGCACTCCCATCTGCAACAACAACACTAATTCTTTCTCAGAGAAAAAAAAAAGAGAGGTTCCCAATACCATCCATTCAAGACAGAACTACCTCGCACTACTGCCAACAAATTATGACCTAGCTAGCAAGCCTAGAGTACTACTTTTATAGTAAATAAATTCATTTTAGGAAATACACATTCATACATATAAGAAGTGGGTGGAAAAGCAATAAGAAAGTTCATTTGGAAAGTGGAGCTGTCAGCACATTGTCAAGGCCTGCGTTTTCACCTCCAATTGCCTCTGTAAATGCTCTCTATTTTTTCCCCGAGTTTGCATTATGTAATTGCAACTTAAAAGCCCACATTTCCAATATTAATTAGGTTGTAATATTCTGCTATTTAGGTTGCATGCGCATTTCAGCTTCCAAATGGATTTCGGTGGTGTAACGAATGCGAGGGTTATTATTGCACAGTTACAGATATAATACTGCTATTTCATTTTCTGGTGGCTGAGACTGAGCTAGGAAAAGCGACGGATAATATATTATTAATTAACAATCAAATGTTATCATCGTGGATGTTTGGGTTCAATTGAGTTTTTTTTCTTTTCTTCCTCTCTTTAATATGGGTTAACTTGTTGATAGCGAGTGGAATAAAACGCACACATGCGATCGATAAACATAATATAATATAATAAGACCGATTACTCCAAATTACTAGATTGTCAACTCATACATACGGTAGATTATGATTATCTAATCGGCAGAGGAAACCGTAATTCACGCAATATGGGAATTTCAATCAAATTAATCCTATTTATATATCTTTTAGTGTGACAAATTGGAAGCATTAATAAACACAAATAATTACAAATGGGTAACGCAAAGCATTAACATCTAATTAAAATCGTATCTATCTAATATAACTATCTAAGAAACGCAGAAAGAGCAGTTGAAAGATTTGCATTTACATTCACCTTCACCTGTCCTGTACCTATTGCTCGACATCACAACATTAGAATATGCCACGTTCCAAGATATTGTGATATTTTACTACATGATATCGAAGAATTAGTAGTAGATTCTTGCATCGTCACATTCTGAAATCAGTTGAATTCATTATACATGACCTTGCAGGATAACCTATTCCAAAATAGAAAGAAAAAAAGGCTTCTCATTCATTAGAATCTTGGGAGACAAATTCAGGCTCTCCAAAGCTGCATATACATGGTAATTGACATCGTTCCAAGGTGGCCCTTCGCATTGGAGATAAACTAGTTCTTGGTCCAAAACATACCTTTGATGCCCTCTGGATCAGGTTCGAAACCTAGATTGCGATAGAACTCCACAACTACAGTCAATTCAAGAAACAAGATTAACTCACATGTTTCTTCCAATTACTAAATGTCATGAGATGTATCAACTTGTTATGCCACAAATAAACCAAATGATTCGTGTTGACATACCTTTACTATCTGAAAAAGTGAAATATTTCCAATGTCACGCTGCAAAGAGCCCTTATAAGCTTCTCTATGAGGGCCTTTCCAAGTCCTTGGCCCTAAACCACCAGCCCATCAACCAACACAGAGATTCATCACACAGAGGCACAGTTAATACTCATGCAAAGCAAATGATGATTTGATTTATAAGGCACGCATAAGCACAAGTGTTAGCATAAGTATAGAGATTTGACTCTGCAGCAATAAATGGCAAAAGAATTTAAATATGCTGCGAGTTTCTTGGTCTTGAGAAATGCTACAAATCAAAAGCAGCAAATTTTACACTTCACTGATTGTGTTCATTTTATATTGTCATAGCCCACAGTAGTACCTGATAAGAAGGATCAACAAGGACATCCCAAATTGTTGCATTGAAAGCATGATCAGATGTAGCCCGAGCCATTCCTATCAACTTCTTTTGGTCATTTCCTCTGCCAACAACTTACCAAAGTATATGTTAGTTATTTAATAACGAATATTAGAAATACTCCTTCGTCCAAGAGTGTGTCACTTGGTGGACGGCATGGTTTTAATAAATTTTGGTACATATATTTGAGTGGATAAAGGGTCCCATCATAGATGTTTTTCGAGTGGAGAAATTGTGTTTTTGGTGAATAATGTTAGTTGTGAGGTTGAATAATAAAAGTTGATTGTTGGGTAGTGTGGTTTTGGCAAATAATAAGTGGTTCGGGTTCAATAATAAAAGTTAAGTGTGGGTTAGTGTCCCAAAAGGAAGTGACACACAAAGACACGAATAAGGCAATTATGACACACTCTTGGTGGACGAAGGGTAATACTATACTTTTGGAAAATCAAGCATTAGAAATGTTATATTCCTTAATCAGGAAAAGCGTGACAGGTCCTATCACTAAATACCTTCTCCAGTTGACTTGCTAATGGAATGCAGAGTAACAACCATGTAGCTATTTTTAGGGCTGCTGCTAGCTTTGACAGAAGCCTCCGAGGCCAACCAACCTGTTGTATGCATCACGAAAATTTTATGACAAGACCTGAAAAATTATCACAGTATTTAAAAGGCTTAAAATGTCCAGAAAGAACAGATCAGGAAAATGTTACACCAAAACATAGCTAACAACCCTAACACAATCTCCATTGATGTAATCCCTATGTTAGGCACATATGAATGCAAAATCATTAGCCAACTTAATTCAAGTAAACTTATCCATACTGTTCAGGATAGAATAGAAATTGCCATCTTATACAAGTCTATCAATTATTTTACAAGCCACAGGTAATCATAGAGTTTCAGTTAAACATTTGGAAGCATCGGAGCTGTATGAGGCGTTAAAGCAACTAAAATACAAGGATAACATCTTTATCAAAAAATTGTGTAGATGCTAGTATATTGAACTTGCATCCCCTTCCCTCATCATGAGGTATGGCTCGAAAAGAGTATTTAAATACCATGTCATTGAGAAAGTATCTCATGTTGGATCTATAGATTAGAGACAGGACTAATGCAAGGATATTATCATTATAAATGTATGCCGGAATGGATGAGAAGAAAATGTTTTCTTTTGGTTAATACAAATAAACAACATAATAATTACCTTATCGCATAAAGCCTGGAGATCATACACATCAACATTCCCACCGGAAGAGAAATGATCTGTTCAATTGTTTTATCAGGTCTGGTGCTCTCAACGAGAACAAATTCCTCTAGCAACGGCTCTTCCTCTTCTTCGGTAGTGACAGGAGGCTCTACAAATTGGGTAGTACTACTGTTTTTCAAAATCCTGCAACATGAAAGGCTCAAACCACAGCATTACTCATGTGATTATATATTTCAACTATTTAGACATGTGGAAAGGAAATTGCGACTGCACTAAGACTGTCAACAGAAATTTCTACTGATTTTCATTTACCCTGATCTAATAGACTCCAGAAGCTCGCCTTGAATCTATAAATCTTTTCTTTGAGAAGAATGCAGCACAAATGTCACATTTTCAGTCTCTTACAAATAATAATCATAACAATTAGCATTATTATTGCTTCGAAGTCCCAATTCAAGCCAGAAAGAAAACAAGCAAAGTGAACCCACAAAACTGAGGAATAAGTGAAGTTGTGATTAAGACAGATAAGCTAAGTAACCTGTGGAAAGAGGGAAATTAAGCGGAGAAAAGGATGACAGCGGAAACCGAAAGAAACAATACGCGGGTAGCTGCAATAAAATCAATCTTGCAATCAAATAAAAAAGAAAACAGCAATATAATTACTAATGAGCAACTCACAGGTTGTGGTCGGCGGCAGGCAGCACTACCAGTCCGTGGGCTGGCATTACTTTGAGATTGATGTGCGCGGTGGTGGAGGTGGAATTGTGTCCAACTCGACTCAAATATGGATACACCATAATATTCCTTTCTCTAGCTTGTTTTTTCTTCTTAGGCGGCGTTTTCTGTCATCTTATTTATTCTTACCTTTAAGAAAAAAGGGGACAAAAAACATTCACTTTCATAATTGAGTGCAATTAAGTTGAAACTTAACTATCATTATTGATTTGATTTTCGTACTTAATTACTTTATTAAATTTAAATATAGACTTACAAAATAAATAATCTTTTTTAATAGAATTCCTAAAATAGCATATTAGTTTTATTCCATAAGTCATAACTTTAGCTTTTTTATTAATGTTTAATAAAATAAACATCGAAAAATATTTCACAAAATATATAACTAAATATTCTTCTAATACGTTTACCTATTTTAAAATTATTAGCAAATCTCTATATTATTATTATTATTTTTATTACATATAATAAATGTATATTATTATCTAAATTTATCCAGATATAATACCAATTGACATATAACATCATATTATTAGCTACCCACCACCATTATTAGTTAAAATATTGAATTAGTGGTGTACGGAAACCATTTCAGCTCTGTTAATTTCTCTTTTATTGGATGGAAGTAATCGTCGCAGTGGCCGCAATCGTAAATTCATCCTCCCACCCAACCCCGCATTCTGCATTGGTCAGCATTTTCCCTAAATTTCTAAGCCCTAGGTAATACCTGTCCCCAATTTCTCTGCTTATTTTAGTTTTCAATTTTAAAAACACAATTACCAATCAAATTTTAGAACCTTTTTTTTGTTAAGTGTATATATTTATTGTTCTTGGTTTGCTTGTGTTGTGAATTTTGTATAATAGGAAATCAAATCGCTGTATAAGCTGCTAAATATGTTATCAAGGAAGATGCTTTAAGATTATTATCAACATTGGAGTGATGCAGCTGAGGTTCAGGGTTCAAGCCCATTGATCAGATAAATTTTCTTCTTTTATATAAAGAAAAGAAAAGGTTACTTGAGCTATCCATCTATTAGGATAGAGTTGAATCTGCAAATTACACTAGGCGATTTGACGGTTCGAATGATGGTGGATGAGAATCGGCAGCAAGGTTCTGCCGTCGGAGAATCTCCAGTCGCTGCCACGGATGGCGGTGATAAATGCGGTAATGCTGACGATACAACTACCAAGTAGCTCAAATTCAGCAATGACGGATGGTTTGTCCTCGTTGATTTCATCTGTAATGACTGCCTTCGATTCCCGAGCTGAAGCCACTGCCCGGAGCCAAGATCAACTCGCCTTCGCACTTGATCGTCTCACTGGAGGTAACATATTCCCCATTTTGTTATGTTAGTTAATGTTTCGGATCGTCCAATTGAATACTCGTCTCTTTCAAATCACAATGCTCGGTTATTCTTTGATCATCAGGTGTGCTACCTATACCAAGACTTTGTATAAATGCTGTTTCTCTTGGCCTTTGAATCTATCTACTTGGCCGATGATAAAGTTCTAATGTATTAGGATCGGTATTAATGGGATAAGATTGCTTTAGTAATTTTCCAGTTGTATTACTTTGAGCTATACATTAAAGTATTTCTCTTAAGCTGAAATTGCATCTCCTCAATATTCAGTTATGCCCTTATTTCTTATTTTTCTCCATATTTTCAGAACTTGACAAATTGCTACAGGATGCTCCATCGCCCTTCATTATGCAGCATGCGGCTAGGATTTCTGGTGTTAGGAAAAGGGTCAAATCATTAAACAATGTTTTGAAGTCCATACAAAGGCGAATTGACAATATGGACCGGATGTTGTCAGCTGGATTAGCTCATGGTATAATATTATTCCTTCACTTTTTCCTATACGCTTCATTTTCTTTTCGACACCACTATCATCATTTGGAGAGTGGGCTATACAGCCATCACTATGTTAGGCCTCTACATTAGCATACCACTTCTGCAGGCTAATTTATTTGGTCTACCAAAATTTTCTTATGCCACTGCTTCTAATATTTCCTCTTACTGATTTGATGCAAACATATACTTATTATGTTGGTGGAGGTGGGTTGATAGGGGTTATCACTCAGTAAGGAAAAGGGATGGATGACTGATCTTTTTCCCCAGTTCTGAAAAGTCATCAGATCTTGTTATATACCAGCTATATCTTCAGTTGCTTGTTGTATGTGTCTCGGCTAATACTTTCCTTGTAGTTGTAGATAAACAATCTGGTATCACTAGACATCATATTGTCTTTCCATTTCTGTTTCCCATGCTTGCTCATTAGTTATTTGGCATTGTGACCAAATTATATTCCAACTTTCTTATGAATTCTGAGTAGGTTCAGAAACAGTGGCGGGAGAAAGCAGCCAGCAGCAGCATGCTCATTAACAAAGGTGTTAATCATCGCTTGATTAGCAGGAATTTACATCTCAATTGTCGTATCGTAGTTGAAATTCAAATTCTTTGGGCTATTGTATTGTTGGTGTGCATTAGGTATTCCACTTCATGGTTTCGGTATATTTTCAGGACTAGAAAGGCTCTACAAGATTATAGCAGCTTTGAGCTAAAGGTGCATGATTAATTCGGCAAGCAATGTTTATTTCTTCTTTTAGGAATTGAGGCTTGTATGTTACTACGAACTCATACAACGTTAGTACTTTGATATGGTTATTCAACAACACTGCTGCTCTACTCTGACAACCCCAGTGGTATATGCTTCAACACAAGGTTTTCATTGAAAGATTTCTTATTTTGTGGCATCATGTTGCTCCTTCAAAATGCAGCATTGCTTTCTATACATATTATAATTGAATAGTGCCAAGAATCAAGCACTGGTTTTCCTGCTCAAATTATTTTTTTGAATTGCATAAAATGTCACAAGTCGTGCAAAAATTCGTTCTCTTAAATTAATAGTACCCAATCAGGTCTCCATTCTCACCAGATTATATTTTATTTTTATTTTATATTTTCACGGCCAATGTTTGAAAATTGTGCTTTTGATTAAAGGGGGATAAGAAATAAACAGAAAGAAGAGCAAGATCCTAAAAATAATAAAAGATGGCGAGATATTTTTGTCTCTAGCTATAAAGGATATATATTTTGTGAAAGTGATTCAGACAAAACGCCTGTATCTGCAATAGCTAATTGTAATTATGACTTTTAAAACAATTTGATAACTAGTATTACAGTTAGAATTTCACCGAAAAACGCAATAGGTGTTTGAATAGAGAGAGATTATGAAAGTTGCTTGGATTGTTCTGTTCCAAAAAGGAAAAGAAGTTAGTAAAGAGCAAAATACAATAGATTAATGAAATACCATAAGAGCGGTTACTTAGTTAGAGGTAGAGAGAGAGGAGACAAAAGCTGGACAGATTCTTCATCTAATAATTTGGCCCTCTTTTCCAGCATTCCCAGTCAGTGAGGTCTATGTTTCTCTTCTTTACATGCCGAGATGACACTCCCACCACTACCACCCTTTTCTTTTCTCAATCACACCAATAAGTAACCAATCTTTTTTTTTCTTCATATTTTCCATCTACTTTACTCATTACCCTATTTTTAAATCAATTTAATACATAAATTTAAAAATTACGATGGATTCAAACTCGAGGCCTTTGGCCTTATCGTTAACCACTCTATCACTAGCCAACACATAGACACCTCATTAGCCAAATTTACTCCTCCTTACACTACTACTACTACTACTCAAATTCCTTTCCAGTTTTTCACAAAGCCGAAATACTATAAATGGATGCACATGTCTCGAAAGAAACTATTTTGGTTGCATATTCGGATACCGGGACAAAGCATTTTGCTTTTCCTTAATACCAATTTTAAACATTCGAAATTTTAAATAACATGTTTGATTTTAATCATAATGATGATGCTATAGGCTCCTTCCTTCCCCACAGCAATATTCTAATATTTCATTCGTTTTGAATCTTGATTTATTAAAACAAGAAAGATCTAAAAATAAGCAATCGGGAAAGTGAGAAAATAAGGACAATTCCATCCCACAAGAAAGAGGCAAAGGAATGAAAAGCAAAGGTGCATCTGGTAAAGAGCAAAAGGTAAACTCAACGCTCTTGTGAGATGGATAAATACGCTTTGCATGCCTAATCTTTTACAGTCTTTAACTCATATAATAAGATAAATTATAGCCAATTCCTATCATTTGCTATCTTTTTTGAATGCCAAAGCCAATTCTTGAAATTTTCATCCTCTTTTGGCAGTGTGGGATTTTCCTGCTTGAACTACTTTTCCTTTGCACGCTAGCTTGAATGATCGAGTCTTCATAGTGTTTCACTGTTGTTAGCTGCAAGGAGGGGCGGGGCTGAATTCGACTGTCGCAGAATGGTGTGGATCAGCCTCTCTCCGCCGCCACTCCCAAGTTCTCCACCACCTTGCCAACCGGTACTCGCTCACCACTCTTTCTTTATTATTATTATTCTTGCTTCATCTTATTCCTTACTTCTTTCTAGAGACTAACCAAAACACTAAGCAACTGTCTTTCAAAAATAATGATTATTATAATAAGGAAAAGAGAAATGGAGAAACAATATGTCATGTGCTAGTGGAGTGGTTGCATAGTTCTTCCTTTCTAATCGTTTGCAGTTGGCCACTTTTGACTTATTTGCAAAGTAGGTTGGAAATTTTGTTCCAAAGAGGTAGTAGCCTAGCTTATGAATTTTTAGTGATGGTTGGTTGGTTGTTTTGTACGTGTGCAGCATTTTCTCTGATGTTGCTGGGGACATCACAATTATCGTTGATGGAGAATCCTTTCTATTGCATAAGGTAATATTTACTAGATTCTTCACCTTTACCAAATTGATGCTAAATCATAATCTTTACAAGGAAAGTGCTTAGCTTAATTTATCAAGATTACTAAAATTATTGTGATTGCTTTGGTTAAGTTCCCCTTGTAGCTCGAAGTGGAAAGATCCGCAAGCTGGTTGCTGATGCCAAGAATACAGGTCTGTCCAAGCTGGAACTCACCAACCTCCCGGAGGCCGGAAATGTTTGAACTTGCAGCAAAATTTTGTTACTGCATGAATTTTGTGATAACCACATCAAATGTAGCCCCCTGCGCTGCGCGGCTGAGTACTTGGAGATGACAGAAGACTATCAAGACGAAAATCTCCTTGAGCGTACACAAACCTATATAACCCAAGTTGTGTGTCCCAGTCTTGAAAAATCAGTCGAAGTTCTGTCCGCCTGTCAGAACCTGCTACCTCTTGCTGAAGAGATAGGCATCACAGACAGATGCATTAGTGCCATTGCCATGAATGCTTGCAAGGAGCAGCTGGCTTCGCGTTTAGATTGTCATAGTGGACCCTTAGATCTTAAAGAGAGGTGCGTTGAGTGGTGGGTGGAAGATCTCTCAGGGTTGGGAATCAATTTTATCGTAGAGTTGTGATTGCCATGGTACATAGTGGTGTTAGGACGGATAGTATAGTTTCCTCTTTGATGCATTATGCACAAACGTCGTTGAAGGAATAGGAAGACTCAGATATGGAATCCGCAAGAACTACTACTCCTAGTCTGATTGAGAGTGGGCAGAGGACTATTGGGAAACTCTGGTAACTCTGTTACCTACAGAGAAAAAGAAATCATGTGTTCCATTGAACTTTTGTTTGGGATGACGAGGGTAGCCATCATGGTGGACGCCTCACTAGCTTGCCGGCTTGAGCTGGAGAGGAGGATCGCCGACAAGCTAGAGATGGCCTTGCTGGATGATCTGCTTATACCTTCGCTTCAAACAGGGATTCCTTGTTTGATGTTGATACTATTCATCGGATTCTTGTTCAGTTCCTGCATCGGATTGAGGAAGAGGAAGAAGAGGAAGAGTGTGGGTATGAATTGGAGGGATGGGTCTCCGGGCATGGATGCTTGTTGAAAGTTGGAAGGCTTGTTGATGCATATTTAGCTGAGATTGCTCCTGACCCGTATTTGAGCCTTGATAAATTCATTGCTATGATTGAGGTGCTGCCTGATTATGCTCGTAATCGACGATGGACTCTACAGGTCCATCGACATCTACTTAAAGGTAAGGAAACTCGTTGTATTGGCTACTAATACATTTTCGTGTTCCACTTTCACTAATAATATAATATTTATTAGGCCCATCCGATGATGAGTGAGCACGAGTGCAAGAAGTTATGCAAGTTGATCGACTGCCAGAAACTGTCCCAAGAAGCTTGCAATCACGCTGCACAGAACGAGAGACTCCAGTGCATTTGGTGGTGAGAGTTCTATACTTTGAGCAGCTGCGGATGAAGAATGCTCTGTCCGGGAGCTGTGGAGACGGCTGCTGTCGCAGAAGATGAGCAACAGCGGTGGCAGCAGCCATGTCCCCACGGGATACATATGCTTCGTTGAGGAGGAGAATCGGAGTTGAAACTGGAGATATCAAGAATGAGGTAAGGCTAAGTGATCTGGAGAAAGAACAGGTGGTGATGAAGCAGGGATGATGGATAAGTCTAGGCAGGGTAACACTTTGTTAACCTCCATATCTAAAGGGATTGCTATACTAAAACAACACAAGCTCAAACCCGAAACTGCCAGGAGGAGTAAGAGGCCTTCTCTTAGTCCAACAACCCACATAAATTAGATATATTATTCTGCCTACTTTTTGTCTGATATGCAATGCACTCATTTTAAGTGCAAAATGGTGATACAAATACATGCATCTTTTGACTTACTAAAGTCCATGGATTGTAATCGATACATTTAATTAGTCAAGGGATAAAGTACATGGGATTAGGCAGCTTGAAGGTGCGATTGCCTGTATACTCCCTTGGAGATCACTCCACTGATCTCCCACATTCCCATATTCTGTACCCTTCTTCTGCCAGCTGCTTCCTTACTGTGGACTTGTATACAGTCGCGCTTTGCCCCTGTACGCAGCACTCCTGTAGTAATTAATTCATTATAAATTTAATTTTGTGCTAATTTCGAAATACGGAATGGAATGAGCAAATATATACCGTAAATGATACGCTCGTAGGCGAAGAAACCTTGGGCCTGCAGATTGCGAACGGTGGCCTGCCCGAGCGTCTCTTCATCCCTGCCCGTCACCAGGAACACCTTGAACCCTGTGGCGATCAATTTCACGAACAATCTCAGCACATCCGGAATCGCAGAGCAGCGCCCGCTCAACGCCCATGCCTTGAACCCCACCGGATCGAAAGGCTCACACCTGAGATTCACAAATCACCAATTAATTAATTCGATTTTACATGAAATTGATTGATTGATTAGCTCACCCGTAGCGCTTCCTCTGTAGTAGAAGAGGTTGGAAATGCAGGTGTCGTCGACGTCGAGGATCCAAGCGTCGAGGCCGTCACCGGAGAGACTTATGGAGTCAATGTAGCTGGAGATGCTGTCCACAATCACGCTTACATCCCTCTTGTACTGCCCGCCCATCATGTACGCCTCCACGTGTCCCGAGCACTGCGCCGGGACTGTCCGCCATGCTCGTATGTTGTTCGCCTCCACCGCCAGCCGCCAGCTCAGGCAATACCCGACGCCTCCTCCGTGTCGCTCCGCCACCACGAGCTCGCCGCCTTGGAGCATATCGCTAAGAACACCAACACTATCGCCTCTCTATTCTCTGCATGCTCCATCCAAACATTTTAAACCAAATCCAGTCAACAAAACACAGGCACACACAAGCAAATTGAAACTTAAAAGGAGAGGTGAGAAGAAGTGCATGCACGCGCACACGAAGATCAGGGTAGGAAACTGAGAGGCATCGCATTAATTATTGTGTTTATAGAAATACCATCGGCAGGGGAAGTCAATGGCGGTAGCGAAGACTCTTCTGTTTCTATTCTTCTTCTTCTTCCGATAATTTAATATTTAAAAATGACCAGATTTTGGGATGAATATATAGGAAGAAAAGGTAGGCTAACTTTGGGTGCACCTCCACGTGGCTGTCTCAAGAATGTAACCATTGTTCGTCAACTCTAAATTGGAATTATATAAGTCATAGTGTGAGAAGCATACGCAATTTTAAAACAATTTTGGATCAAGTTGGGGAGAATTTAGTGCTGAATCAAGATGGAAAGGTGGAGAATTGAAGAAATTATGAATTCCACTCTCCTAAAAAGCTTAGAACAAGTGTACCAATATTTGTTTATATTCCCATTTTAATTATTAATCTGCTTGCCCCTGCCATTTAAAAAAAAAATCTAATCAGCGGGGTAAGTTTGTGACAGAAATGTGATACAATTCAATTCGAATTCGTTGCAAAAGGCTTGCCTAAAACTAAAACATTGTTCCAAACCTCATCAGTACTACACTCACATTGAATTTTTCATAAACAAATTCAACGAAAATGGAGAGCTGTAAATTAATGTTTGCATAACTCATCGCCATGAATTTAGTTCAATGTATGGTCACATGAGAGAGAGAGAGAGAGAGGCATTGGCGTCATAGGGCATATCGAACCACGTAGAGAGTAGTGGAAAATTAAAGGAAATGGAAGCGGACTCTTCTCCAAAGGCCAAAGCCCTATTCAGTATTTTGATTCTTTTGTTGCCTATTTAGCTACACGGTCTCGCCTGCAATTGAGTATTACCAATCATGCTGCCACCCCAAAATTTCCTCTCCACATCTTCACCTCTCTCAATTCCCATCATCTCAATAGATTTTGCAATCACCATCATCATGTTGGACTAACATAACATAACATAACATCCTTGAAAGAATTTTATTACAATTGATTCTATAAAACTCAAAAGGACATATTTTTTCTTTAAATTTTCACTATATCAAAGAGGACGATATGAATACCATCTAATTCAAAGTTTATGGATCTCATGAATTTCCAAAAACAAAAGGAGATGGATTTTAGGCACACAAAAGTGATGATTATGTGTGTGTTTTAAGTGAGAGTGTTTCTGTCAGGTCTCGATCAGTCTACACGTAGCTTTAAAATTTCGTATTAAATTAAAAAGAAGAAGAAAGTGATGATTATGCAAATGACTTAAGTATATATGGCTATAAATGATGACTTCACTGCCGATATAAACCATTCCTGTCAACTTCTTTAACATATTTAGACCATACATACATGTTTACTGGTTGAGCTAGCGTTAGTTAGGTATGGATACACATACAGCATCTCCAGCCAATCATAATTATTATCCTCATCCACTCTTTCACCCACTTAAGCTTATTAAAACCCATTCATTTATATCTTTCTTATAGTTATATATATAGTATATACACTAATTTTGCCACATATTTTATATTACTGACCCACAAAAGCTATGGAGAATATGCAGGCATTTATACGAATTATAAAATCAGATAGATTCTTTGACTTTTGTTGCCATGAAAATGATGGGTCATCGTCATCGACTATAATTTGAATTGAGAATAATATGCATATATATCAACTTTTTCATTTATACAGGGTTTAAATCCGTTAACTAGCTAGAGACTCAAGGTACACTCTTAAGTAACAATTAATTGAGATAGCACAGAAAATAATTATTTATATGTGTTTTAGTAAATAAAAATCCTATTAGTATCATTGCACTTGTTTTTGGGAGATTTTGATCTGTTAGATGGTCCAATAACGATACATCTATCTTTCTTTCTTTAATAATTGTTGTTTTAAAAGAAGAAGACATACTTAATATTTTATCACTTGATGTGCATGCATAGTAATAAGAAAAGAGGTGAACCCATGTGCTCCGCTACAAAGTGGGCACCGATCTGGTTCAACTTTGATCCGATCCATTCATTTTATTCATAAATATTGTTATTTTATTTATAAACAATGTCACTTTTATTTAGAACAATTGTTACTTTTACTTTAATCGTGTATTTTGGTAAAAGATAGAAAAATGCTAAGAAAAACTACTTCACTTGTCTTAATCAAAATCGTCATTTTTTTCATAACAATGTCACTTTTATTTATGGTAACTATCACTTATATATTAGATCATTGGTAAGAATATTTGTTCATTTTCTAAAACATATGTCACTTTCATTTTTATTATAAGAACAATCACTTTTTATAAGCACTGTAACTTTTTAGAATAACCACTTTTATTCGTAAGAACCGTTACTTTTATTCGAAGACTTTATTCGTAACAATTGTCACTTGCATATACAATGGATCATGAACTGGATATTCGGATTAAACTCGACCGTGTGCACTATAGGAGAGAGTGAATGGAAGTTTTGTCATAAGAAAACTAGTTACTTTTACGGTGGATAATAAGATCGATGCTACATAAAAGCATTAAGTTCGACAAATTTGCATATTCAAAGGGTAAAGCTTTTGAAGATTCGCCCACTCACTCTTTTGACAATCTGCACAATCAATGGTGCTATTTCCTATTTATAGTAGGCTAAATCAAGTCTACACCTCCCACTTTCCATTTACCAATAGCATTTTCCATTATGAATTCTCCTACTAATAATAAATAGACATCTCAACTGAAAGATCTTCCTGCATTGTATATATATCTTGAAAATAATAAATAGATTACACAAGATAGTGTTATTTGATTGTGTCAAAATCAAGTTTCCTCTATGCAAAATATGATGTTCGATGACATGAAATACTTACTAAACAAACTTATGAGGTGTGTGTATTGGCCTAATGATAGAGTGGTTAATCTGAATCAGAGTCACCGTGTGTCCTTTAAAATTTCTGATAAGTACAAAAACAAACAAACTTATGAGTAAATATTTTAATATGATTGGACCTTATTTACATAACTATAGAGTATTGACTATGAGAAAAGCCCATTATTTAATATGTACAAAAGTAGAGGCCCATATAGGGCCCAAACCCGAAGAATTCCTTATGCTCCCAAGGATTTCCTCTTCAGCAAGGCAGCACCTGTGAAAAGTTACCCAAAGGTATTTGAACTCGAAAAACATAACCCTAGTCGGAAAGCAGAAGCAAGATCTAAGAGCAACAATGGCAGCGTCAGCAATGGTGCTGGATCCTAAGCCTGCGCCACCTCCGAACCGCCTCCGTCTCATCCGGCTCTAAAATCTGATGTTCCCGCCGTCGAGGAGGAAGATTTGTACGGGCGGCTTAAATCCCTGCAGCGCCAGATCGAATTCATCGATATTCAAGAGGAGTACGTCAAGGACGAATTGAAAACCTAAAGCGGGAGCTTCTGAGGGCGCAGGAGGAGGTGAAGCGGATTCAATCTGTGCCCTTGGTTATTGGCCAATTCATGGAAATGGTTGACCAGAACAACGGCATCGTCGGGTCCACCACGGGTCGAATTACTACGTCCGGATCCTGAGCACCATCAACCGCGAGCTCCTCAAACCCTCCGCCTCCGTCGCACTGCACCGCCATTCCAACGCCTTGGTCGATGTGTTGCCCCGGAAGCTGACTCCAGCATCTCCTGCTCAGCCAATCCGAGAAGCCTGATGTCACCTACACTGTCAGTCTCTTCTATTGTTATGTCGGTTTTCGTGTAGAGTTTGAATTACGGGATTAATTTAGTTATGCTGTAAATGGAGCTGATTAATTGTAAGATTGCTCGTTCTACTTGCTGACTTAGGGATGTCCTGTTTGATTTGTTATTCTAAACTGGTGAAATTGGTACAGTTTTGAGTATTGTACAATTAGGCCTTTGCCATAGTAGATAAATAGTTTATCAGACTTGAGAAGATCAATCCCAATTTACCTGGTCTATCTTTACTGCTTTACAGACATGGGAGTATTTCCCTTGGTTCAGGATTCTATACCTAAAAGTATTAACCCTTGTCTATTGAGCTTTTCAGGTACAATTTAGACTTAATCAGAATCTAGTTTGATATTAACGGTTTATAGAAGTCTTCTAATTTATGCTAGATAACTGTAAGAGCTAATTCCTATTGGTTGCAACCATTTATTAACAATAAGATACTTGACACTCTTTATAATAATTGTTTGCCTTGTCTATTCTAGCTTCAAAGCTTTGACAGTGTTCTCAAATGACTTTTATTTGTTCATTATGTAATCAGGATATTGGTGGATGTGATATTCAAAAGCAAGAGATTCGTGAAGCTGTTGAGCTACCTCTCACTCACCATGAACTGTACAAGCAGATAGGTATTGATCCTCCTCGTGGTGTGTTACTTTATGGTCCTCCTGGTACAGGAAAGACCATGCTTGCAAAGGCTGTAGCAAACCACACAACTGCAGCTTTCATTAGAGTGGTGGGTTGAATTTGTTCAAAAGTATCTTGGAGAGGTATCAAGAATTCTTGCACTTGCTTACAGCTTGGGTTCAGTGTGATAATAAAAATCTTTAACTATCGCTTTCCATTTCAACAATTAATATATGGATCTAACTATTAACTAAAATGTTACTGCTGGATATTTAGGGCCCTAGGATGGTCCGATGTATTTCGTCTGGCCAAGGAGAATGCACCTGCAATTATCTTTATAGATGAGGTTGATGCCATTGCAACAGCACGTTTTGATGCCCAAACTGGAGCTGATAGAGAGGTTCAGAGGATTCTTATGGAACTTCTAAATCAGGTATCTAAATATGAACAAGTCTTTCATGAATCATGGTGAGTGAGGAAAGATATCACTTTTAATTCAAAGTTGGGTAGGAGTCATGAAGTTAGTTGGTCTTTCCATCTTTTGACTCTAATTGGTGGGAAGGTTGCATGCAAGATTTTGACTATAAAATCATTTTGAAGTTTAGGCGTCAACAAAGTGCAAAGTTCTATTTTCGATGGATGATGTCTTGTACAGTGAACTTGGGATATTATACTTCTATCACCATTGTTGTTAAATGCACCTCCTGTGCCTTTTGCTTTGTGCCTATGGCTCCAGGGCGTGTTCTGCCTTTAGTTATTGTTTTGTTATCATTATTAGTTGTAGTAGTGGTTGTAGCATTTTAATTCCTCAATCTTCTTAATCTATGTGCATTGATCTATGCTCTGGTAGATGGATGGATTTGATCAAACTGTGAATGTAAAGGTCATCATGGCCACTAATCGTGCGGACACTTTGGACCCGCACTTCTCCGCCTGGTAGACTTGATCGTAAAATTGAATTTCCTTTGCCTGATAGGCGCCAGAAGAGACTTGTTTTTCAGGTTAGTTTTTGAAAACTATATCCACAAACACTTCATTTTCACCTGAGTTAGTTTGATCTTGTCTAAATGCTTATTTTAAATAAAATGAACATCTTTTCCTGAATACTTTTTCATGATTTTGGTGGGATGTACATTATATCTGCTCCATTTATTTTGGGTTGTATCCGAGCAGGTTTGTACTGCCAAGATGAACTTAAGTGATGAAGTTGACTTGGAAGACTATGTCTCGACCTGATAAAATAAGTGCTGCTGAGGTTTGTTTCTTGGATTCCATAAATTTCTGTTCTATACATAGTAATATCCTTCTGCAGTTTCTACAACTTCCTGACCTATCACATTGCTTTGGGTACTAATATTAAAGTTCAGTTGCAGCGTTTGCCCTTTTACTGTCTTGAGTGAATACTTTTGCTTAATACCAGTTGAATAGCAATGAGTTATACTAGAGCCAATGCTTTTAAGTTTTAATTATTGATCATGGTGAAAATCGTTTTATACTTATTTAAGTGCTGTATAGTGAGAGAGAGCATGCTGAGTTTTCCCCTAGTTTCATTTTCTGGTTCTAAAAGACTTTTGGGGCTAGAGAAGTCTTAGAGAAATTGGAATTTGGTTGTTGTGTGATTGCGGCTATATGTCAGGAGGCAGGTCTTCATGCTGTGAGGAAAACCGGTATGTCATACTTCCCAAGGATTTTGAGAAGGGATACAGAAGCAATGTTAAGAAGCCAGACACTGATTTTGAATTTTACAAGTAATTGCACTTTTTCCCCTTCTGGATTTGTATCTATCGCTGTAGTACTTATTGTATTACTATGGATACTGTAAAATCTATTTATCCAGAATACTTGGTTGTGTTAATTGAATACATATTTGGGATGTCCATGGGTAGAAGAATTGCTTGGTTTTGTGTAAAATGATATGCACAAACCTCCTGCGAATAATAAAAATAAGGGGTGGGGTTGGAGTTATCTTTACTTGAAAGGAAGAATTGGATTGGAGGCGCAGTTGCTTTGCAGATTTCTGAGTATGCTCCCATCCCATGTGAAAGAAAGACTTATTTTATCATGCTTGTGTTTGATAATGTGATGAGTCCAACCCCTTCTCTCTCAGATTGTATTTGGTACAGTTTGACTTGAATGCATACATATGGTTATTGCAGCTAACTCTCACGTGCATATAATGTGGGCACGTGCTTAAATGTTATGTGGAGTGTTTTGTTCGCCTTTTGAACGAGAGAGAGTTAAGTGATTCATCAATTTTAATGGCGTCGAATTCCACCTTGAATGTTTTGTGTTTCCTGAATAATTAAATAGGGATGGGCTGGTTTGTTATATGAGCGAGAGCCTCATGCATCTTTTCAATCATGCAAACATTGAATAGTTGAATGATAGATATTAGAGAGTGTGGCCCATTTCATGATCTACTCTTATTTACATTTTTTCCTTTTGGTTTACGCACACAATTTCTGATTTTTCCCACCATTTATTTTTATTCCATAAAAGGAAAACGGAATTGTATTGAACAGGAGTTGCATAAATTAGTATAAAGAGCCGGTTAAAGACAGCGAATCTTTTCTTTCTATTATTTAGATAGAAAAAAGAATAAGCACACAAGACACATAGTCATATGGATGCCTGTTTTACTATGCGCGATAGAATACTCAACCAAGCATTCAGATTACTCCACTGAGATAGTTCTCAGCCTGCATGCCCGTACTCTCAAATCGAATATCTCGCCACCTTCCGGGCAGGGATCTCTTCCCTCGGGCAGCAGATCTATACTTCGATTAACGGATCGAAGTTCCTCGGCTTTCGAAGGCAAAGAAGAGAAAAATCCGTTGCTAAATGAATTCAATTTGTTGGCTATTACTTATCAAATCTTATAGTCTGCCTCCTATTGGGAAAAGTCTAATTTCTTTCCTTTTTAAGGAAAAATAAAGGCTAATTTCAATGTAGGCATCTACATATGAATCCAATTAGTATATAGTCTGCATCCCGTGTGTTGGGAAAAGTCTAATTTCTCTCTTTTTAGAAAAAATAAAGGCTAATTTCATTATAGGCATTTCTACATATAAATTCGTGATTATGAAATATAATTGCAGAATCAACAATCTCAAATATGTCCAATTGTGGTGGTGTTTATGAAAGAAGCAGCATGTGGGGAGAGAGAGAGGAAAATAATTGGCAGATAAGAGTGATAATTATTAAGCAACCACGTAGTTTGGCTTATGATGGCAGATGAATTTGCTAAAATAATTGTGAGATCCAAGTTAGTCAAATTAGTGCATGATAATGGGCCACGTTTTGATAGTGTGTTCTCATCAAACCACTCCATCCACTTTCTCCTTCTATAAGTTTACATCCCATTATGGAATTTAACCCTACTTCAGTACTTCTCTACTTGCTACTCCATAATTTCACGTTATTTCTCAGGCATCACCTATTAAGAATGAATTATGAGCAATATTTTATAAGTTTGATGATTCAAGAGCAGGGATGTAAACTATCGAATCAAATCGAATATTACTTTAAACGGATCGAATTGAACCGAATATCATAGTATCGAATCGGTGTTGAATTTCTTTCGAATATTGTTTTAGATTTGTATTCGATTCATATAGTATTCGTGATTACTCGGATCAAATCGAATATTTGTTTCAATTTTTTCAAGTGTATTTTATACTATTATATTCACAATTTCAAAGAGAAATTTTCTAAAATCATATTTTAAATTATATGGAACTATGAATGCTCAATAATGGATGTAAAATGATGACTCCACAACTCTCAAATTATTTGCATAACATAAACAATAAAGATCAAATGCATAAACAAAAAAGATTGATGTTAAATTCATCAAAATAGCATTTCACGTAAACCATTTGTAAATGACAAGCATCTAATTTTTCACCGGCGGTGGCGCCATGGCGACCTAGTGGCATGAGCGTGGTGGCTCGGTGGTGAGCGGTGAGCGGCGGCGGTGAGGGTGGAGCGGCAACAACGACGGTGGTTGTGGCGAGGCGGAGGGTGGTTGTGGCGTAGCGGTGAGAGTGGCAACATCGACTAGAGGTGGCGTGGGGTGGGCGTGGTGTGAGGGTAGGTGTGTCAACCGGTCAGCCGACACCACGTCTCTTGGTTTGTTTAGTATCGGAGTCTCGAGTTTTATTTATCGAATATTTCGAGCTCACGAGCTTATTCGACTTTAATCGAACCCAAACAAGCTTTCTAAATTTAGATATATGTTTAGAATATTGATTATTTTATTATAAAAATAAATTATTTTATCCATAATAACACAATATATTTATTGATTTCTTAGAACAAATAAAATAGCTAGAGATTTAACACAATAATTACTAATTATAGAAAGAAAATAATTATATCTAGTTAATAATTTTATATTTTCAAAGTAAATCGATTAACAACTTGTTCACGAGCTAAAGAATACTATCTGCTCAAGCTTGGTTTGTTTAGCTAACGAGCTAACTAAGAACTCGAGCGAACTTTTATCGAGCTCGAATATCAGATAACTTGCCATTTACGACTAGTGAGGCGGGTTTAGGAGAGAACAAAATATAATGTATTAAAGATTTGATGTAACTTTTAATCCTAAAACTAGAATTTTATTTAAAAGAAAAAGAAAAACAAATTAATTTTTAAGATTTAGAAATATGAAGCAATTTATTATTTGATATTAGTTTTATTTGTATTAAAATAATATAATTATATTTATATTAAAATAACAATAATATATATATATATATATATATATATATATATATATTATTCTCGAACCGAATATCATGATTTTGAATTCATATTTGTTAATTAATCGAATCAAAAAAGTATTTGTATTTATATTCGAATAATAAAATTTGAACTAGAATATAAAAATCGAATCGAATATCGAACCAAATCCAAATTATTTGATTCGTCATATATCTTTATTCAAAAGTATCTTCAACACAGTAAATACTAAATTTCAGGAGGAGAAGCAGAATTATATATACGAATAACAAAATGTTGGTATATTAAACATCATATGGATATAAAGTTCTGATTCACTCCGTAGATTAAGTATTTGATAAACTTAAATTCTGAGAATTTCAAGGCATATGGAGTACTAAATTTAATAAGGAGAGTCAATCATGAGAGTAGCTGGCCAACATAAAAAGTGTATGTATACGCATCCAATTAAATAAGTAATAATTAAAGAGAGAGACAGAGAGAGAGTAATGGAAAACACAGCTGGTGGGTTGTGTAAAATTTGAGTGTCAGCGAACATGCGCTTGCATCCTCTCGAGTCCACTGCTCAACTCAACTCAACTCAACTCAACTCTGACTCACTACCACCTTCCTCTATCTTTCCTCCCAAACTCATCATTTACGACGCCGTCTACCCACCATAACTACTGCTCTAGTCTTCCTTCTTCCGTGACTCATTCTCTCTCTACTCGCTCACGCATTGCCTGCTTTCTTTCCCATCCACTCCACTCCACGGCCGCTGCGTATGCTTTTCTTCATCTTCTTACTCTCTCTCTCTCCATGAATAGGACCTTGAGAGAATCCGTCATCGGCGCCGGCCGCAACCACCGCCGAGGCCACAGCATAAATGGAGTCCCCATTTCCAAGGATTCCAACGACGACAATCTAGATCTCTTCTCCAAAAGCCGCCGCAGCCTCTCCGTCGCGCCTTCCGACGAGCCTGATGGTATCTATCATCATCTTCTCTATCTATATTCCGTCCAATCTACTGTTATGGATGAGACTTCTTTCCCCGTCTTTTTATGTTTTGTTTTTCTTTTGGCAATATCAACTAATTATGATAAGTAGGGATGGTTTTAGTAGGTAATTAGCGGAAACGACGTCGTGCCTGCAGTTTCCTTAATCCTTTTCCATTAGGCAATTGTTGAGTCGAGTGCTGTTACGCCTCCCTTTGTTTTATGGCCTGCGCTTCTTTTCTTTTGTTTGAGTTGCTGTTTCTATCCCTTCCTTTGATCTGGGGCTGATTTTTGTGTTTAGTTTCGGTGAATTGGGAGGCTTTCGCTTGGATCCGCGAAACCGGGGAGGAGTGGATTGGAGGATTTATTGTCATCGGCTGATGGAGGGAAGCACGATTATGATTGGTAATTCTACCAGTCTCTTTTCATTATTATTTATTTTCATATTCATCATCAGATCTAGATTACTGCCATCCCTTTAATAATAGTTTTTCTTTACCTGATACTTTCAGTGATTTCGAATAAATCTCCTATGGATATGGTTTATTCCTTCCTTCTATTTGTTGATATTGTTTTTACTCGCCACTACTGCACGATCGAGCTTCCTAATCAATTTGCACTTCTATCACTCTTTTATTCATTTTAGTGATGAAATCGTTTGTTTTACCACAACACCATGGATACACAACATATCTCAACTTGATTATAAGAGTAAACAACTTCATAAATTTTATTCAAGAGTAATTGCAAATTTGGTGATATGGACTATTGGTGACCATTTTATGAGAATTAGATCCCAAAACATACCATTATTAGACATAATACTAAGCTCCCTCTTGCATTCAACCAACTTGCTTATAAGAAGAAATTATCTTGATGATGAATTTTCAAGATCCGAAATTTTGAGATGTTTCTGCATGAATTTTAAACATGAAGAGAAAACTTGAATCTTTCCTAGTCATAGTCATGCAATTAGGCTTTGAATATAAATCAAAACTTTAGCCTCAGGTTGCCTCATTGTTCACTACCAATAGACGTTAATAGTTGATACCAGGCCATTGAAGTCTGAATCTGAAGATAATCCAATTCATTTAGATGAAAATCTTGTTTGTTGAAGAATATAGTTATAGATATAGGACTTGTTCGATCACTTCTATTAATTAATCCTCACTTCCTTCATCTAATAGGCTTCTACTCCTCCTGGAACTCCGTTGGTCCCTTCTTTTGATGGAAATGAATCGCAGGCTGGTGTTATGGCTCCAAGGGTGGTCCATTGATCCGATCAATCTCGACAGCCAAAGCTTCACGGGTATGCCAATTTGCCTTGCTTTGTCATACAGGCTTCCAGCACATATTTGCTCCTTCTTTCTGCTACTTCGTGTTGATTATAAAATACTTTCAGTTGTATCTTTGTTATTTTTGTTAAGTTGACTTACTATTTTATCTCTTTACTTTGCTTTGCTGAGTGAACCGAGCTAATATTTACTACCTTTTTGAATTCTTCGCGTAATTACTAATTAGTGTAATTAAACAAGTTTTCTATTTCCAGTTATCAGTGTCTCATTCAGAGAATAACCATGTGGCAAAACCAACTCAAGCAGTTCGGTGACCAGACCTTCTGTTTCTAGTTCCCAGTATAGCACCTATTCCACTAAATCAACATCCATTCTCAACACAAGTTCTGCCTCTGTTTCATCTTATATCAGACCGTCTACTCCTACCAACCGCTCCTCATCAATTTCAAGGCCTTCTACCCTTGTGCCCGTCCGACAGCATTGAGATCATCAACTCCTTCTAAACCCCGTCCTATGCACAGTACCTCTTCAATGGATAAACCAAGAGCAACCCAAAATTCAAGACCATCTACTCCTACTTCTAGGCCTCAAATTTCTACAAACTTGAATTCTCCTGCTCCTCGAACTACATCTAGGCCATCAACGCCTACCGTCGAAATTCCACACCATCATGCTCTCCTGTATCTGGACCATCAACCCCTGGTGGCGTAGTCTCACAAATGGGAAAACTGGTGCTTCAGTTTCACGACCAAGCTCCCTGGACCACGAGTTCGTGCTTCGCCACAACCAATCGTACTCCATGATTTTCCACATGATACACCACCAAACCTAAGAACTACTTTGCCAGATAGACCAATATCTGCTGGTAGGTCCAGACCTGGTGTGGCTATCACTACAAAGGGAATGTGGAGCCTATCACTAACAGTGCTAGCGTCTCTAGGCGACAGTCATCTCCCATCGTAAGCAGGGAAGACTCACAGAACCCGCCACCGGAAGGAGCCGAACTCTTTCCAATGGACCCCGTTGAATGATGTTGTTGACTCGAGGAGAGTTGTCATCACGGAAACCTGCAAAGCCATCCACAGATAGCACAGGATTTGGCCGTACAATCTCAAAAATCTCTTGACATGGCCATACGGCATATGGTACTCATCTCTTACATCCGTTGATCTTATAATTCTTCCTTAATTATTCTAAGTTCCCGTTGTATTGCAGGACATACGAAATGGCAACAATGGGTTTCGAGGCTCGAATCTTTTCCTCAAAGCATTAGATCCAGCAGCCAGAAAGTACATCCAGGTACAGCATCCGCAACGGAAGCCTGCCCGTGGCAGAAATCGGTAGCCGATATTCTGAGAGTGGCAGTGAGGAAGACAAGTCCCAGTCTTGTGCAAAATTGAGCAACATTGATATATACGAAAGTTCCCGGTACGACATGATTCTTCTGAAGAGGATCTAAAAACACAAATTGGCTACATAGTATTGATGATAAGTCGGACCAAGGATCGATCTTTGATAATGGATTTGAACTTCTGCCAGAACCATTTGATCCTTTATAGCCTAGTGACTTTGATATGGTCAAAATCCTTCCTGGATCTTATTATTCTTTTTCTTTTCTTTTTCTTTATCTTATTCATGGAATGTTGAGATACAAAAGAATGTGATGTATATCATACGCCTATGAGGTGCATAATTGTGAGAGATGCTGCTAAGGCATTGTTGTACGAGCTATATTGTGATCATCTCCCATTTCAAGGAAACACAAGTTTTATATTCTTATCCATTGTCACTTGGATATCTCTCTAACTTTTCTAAATTTTGGCTTAATGGCGGTGGTTGAAAATTATGAATTAAACACGAAAAATAGGAGTGGGTTCCATAACCATTCATGGAGCAGGTCAGACGCAGGAAGAAACATAAATTATTGGGATGAGAGAGGTGTGAATTGCATTGTTATTGTTATTAATGGTTTTGAGTAACGAGAAGCATCTGCATGTGCACGCCCACTCCCAAACAACTATTATTGTACTATATTCATATTCATGGAGGTAGGCTAATATCAGTTATTTGACCCTCCATTCCTATACCTAACTGTTGTACAACTAAAACTAGAACCATTAATGGCTCAAAACGCTCTATTTGAAACTTTGTAGGGTTTAGTTATAGTAACACTTTGAATATGATTTTAAAGTAATTTATTCGTGATGCAATACGTTGAATCTTGATATTTGCATGTTTACCTCACTAGTAGAAATTAAAACCCCAATCAAGTAGAAATTGTTATTATTATTATTTGGGGCCTGGCCTCACCCAATATCTTTTGCCTTTGGGTCGAGAGGCAGTTTTGTGGGATCGAACATTCTTCTTATCCCCAATTTATTTCTCAAGGGCGACAAACTTTCTTAGGTGCACCCATGAAAATATTAGTTTCTCCAATAATACCGCAACCGCTCTTTTCAATATAAAGGAACATGTAAATATATATCAATTGGCATTCGAATGCAATTTGTAAAAGTGAAGGCAGATGATTATAGTATTAAAATAACAATAATCGAGTTAAAACCTAAAATTATTTTCTAGAATAGAAAATGTTATTTTTGACTAAAAGTACCTATTATTTTCGATCCAAAATCCAATTTGGAGTGGATGCGGTTCTTTCGTCCTTGGTCAGGCGGAGTTTGAGTAAGTAGAAAGTTCCTCTATTTCCAACTATTATTTCAACACTATTTTGTATTGACTTGCAATCTATATTGTTAATACTAAAATCTATTTTTATGAGGAGAATCTCACTTAAGCGAGCAACTTACACCAAACCCCAACTGCCGATACTTTTGTCAATGCCATAAACTATTTTTAAAATCTTAATTAAACAGCAACAAATGGACGGGCATTTCTTTAAATGTTGCTTAATGATTGGTTATCTACTTTGAATAATTCCTCTTTTTGCATATATGTATGTTTTATTAATTAATCAGCATGCATACTTTGAATTTTCTTCTTTGGGACGACCCACCTGCAAGCATTAAAAGAAACATCGATCGTATTGAGGTGGAGTGGCTACTAATAGTATTTATTATAATTAATAATGTTGAACAACCTAACCAAATATCATAATTCATAACCATTTTGACTGACAGTAGTATATTAGTTGGGAAGTAGTTACGCGTCTTATTCTTACGTTAATCCCACAATAATAATGCCAACAGTTTTAGCATCCAACAATAAAGAGAAAAGGGGTTATCGAGATTGGTGCGAGCAGACTCCGTTGGCTTGACGAAGAAGCCCAAACTCAAATTCTTGAACTAATCTCAACACTTATTTTTATTTTTATTTTAATTTGCTCCACAAATTCTCCTCAACCTGCATCTTCTCTTCTTCTTCTTCTTCTTCTTTTTATCAATGCCAACAAGAAAGAGATGCTACAAAAGAAGGAATGTGCAAAAGTAAAATAATAATGCCGTTGCTGGACGTTGTGATAGACAGGAATTCTCTTACCATTTCATAATATTCCATCTCTCTCAACCTACTTTAAAGCTTCCATGGTTTCTTGTTTCATCCCACCTCGTCACTGAAGGTAATCTTCAGTTTCCTTCCTTCTTATTGTGCGTATATGCCTTACATCATATATATGCCTTCAAATGTCAGTTTGTCTGATTTGTGGGGCCTCACAATCTGCATGTTGTCTTTCTCTGCTTCCATACTCGTCCACAATAATCATAGTATTAAGTTGACTGCATATGAAGATATAGATTGAAGGATTTCTTTAACACACAAATATATATATATATATATATGCATAGTTGATAAATCTTGTTCTGATGTCTACAGGAGAAAGTAACCAGATGCCGAAAAGAAGTCTTTAATCAAAGCCAATTCTTCCAATCAACTATTATGAAGCTGCATTTCTCATTCCCAACATGTTGCTTCTTCTTCTATTACATGGCGGCTGTGATGGGTGACCTCAAGTCAGACCGCGATGCCCTTGTTGATTTTGCTTCCGCCATGCCTCATGCCAGGAGACTCAACTGAGAAATACTTCCTCAGTTTGCACCTGGGCTGGAGTCTCTTCGCTACGGATGGTAGTCGGGTGGTGGCCTCCGCCTACCCGCCTCGGACTGCTCGGCCCTCTCCGGAGAACACCTTGGGAAGGTTGGATGCACTCACCACTCTCAGCCTCAGATCAAATTTCCTCAATGGCACCCTTCCATCAGACCTCCTCTCTCTTGATTCCCTACGCTATGTTAATCTCCAACAAAACAGATTTTCCGGTGCCATTCCTTCCTTTCAGTCTCCGCAGCTCAGTGTTGTCGATTTCTCCTTCAACTCATTGACAGGGAACATCCTCAAACGGTGCAGAATCTCACACGCCTCACCGCTTTGTTCCTCCAAAACAACTCTCTTTCTGGCTTCATACCTGATCTCAACCTTCCAGATCTTAAGCAGTTGAATTTTAGCAACAACAATCTCAATGGCTCTGTCCCATCTCACCTGCAGAGGTTCCTGCTTCTTCATTCACTGGAAACTCTATGCTGTGTGGAAGCCCCTCAAAGTTGCCATGTAGCATCACCTCTTCTCCTTCTCCTTCTTCTTCTCCTTCTCCTTCTCCTTCTCCTTCACCTTTGCCTCGCCTCCGCCTCCCCTTCTCCATTTCGGCTCTCTCCCTTCTTCTCCTTCTGCACAGACCCCATTTTCCCCAACCATTCCTAAAACTCACAAGTCCAGCAACAGTTTAGGCACATCAACTATAGTTGCTCTGGGAGTGGGTGGTGCTGCTGTGGCAGCAGTTGCAGCCTCGGCAATTTTAGTGTTCTGTTTGAAGCGGAGACGGGCAGCTGGAGGAGGATTATTTAAAGGAAATGGGGTTGAGGGAAGAAGAGGTGAGACGCCTAAGGAAGAGTTTGGGAGTGGAGTACAAGAGGCAGAGAAGAACAAACTCATATTCTTTCAAGGCAGTTCCTATAGCTTCAATCTTGAGGACTTGTTGCGAGCCTCAGCCGAGGTGCTGGGCAAAGGAACCTACGGCACAACCTACACAGCCGTATTAGAAGAAGGAACCACAGTGGTGGTGAAGCGCCTCCGAGAAGTGCTCTCGGGAAGAGAGGTTCGAGCAACAGATGAAGGCCATTGACAAGGTGCAGCCTCACCCCAACATTGTTCCGCTTCGTGCTTACTACCATTCCAAAGATGAGAAACTCCTAGTATACGATTACATACCTCTGGCAGCCTCTCCACCCGACTCCACGGTATGTTCAGAATGCAAGAAACACTAGTGTTAATATATATCAGCTTTAATTTTACTCGTGATCTTATGTAAGCAGGCAACAGAGAAAATGGAAGGATTCTGGATTGGCAAACTAGAGTTGAGATTTGCTTAGAAGTGGCCAAAGGTAGCACATATTCATTCTACTGGTGGAACCAGACTTACTCATGGAAACATCAAGTCTTCCAATGTCCTTCTCACCCAAGACTCAAATGCTTGCGTTGCAGATTTTGGCCTCACTTCTCTAACGGGAGTCCCTACCACTCCATCCAGAGGCGCTGGTTACTGGGCACCCGAGCTCGTCGAGACAGGGAGATATACTCAAAGTCCGATATCTACAGTTTCGTGTTCTGCTCCTTGAATTGCTCACAGGCAAGTCACCAATTCAGACACTAGGGCAAGAAGATGTCATGGATCTGCCACGATGGGTCCAATCAGTGGTGAGAGAGGAATGGACGGCTGAGGTTTTCGATGCTGATCTGATCAAGTATCAGAGTGTTGAAGAAGAAATGGTGCAGATGCTTCAGATTGCAATGGCCTGTGTGGCCAAGGTGCCGGAGATGAGACCTACAATGGATGAGGTTGTTAGGATGATTGAGGAACTCCGGCAGTTATCGGGTTCCGGGAACCAGCCGTCGTCAGCACTAGTCTCACATTGTAATCATTCATTGCATCTCAATAGATGGCACCACTAGCCAAAGGAGTTCCATCTTATTTGTTCTGTCATGTAGTATAATGCAAGAAGACAGTGATCATCCTTTCTCATTTCGATTTCTATATTAGATATCCATATCATATCTAACAGTCAATAACAGTAAACATAGTCAATCGTTAATCAATCTACATGCTTTATAATTGTGAATCTACATAACAGAAAAGAGGCTGAGTTTAGATTGTTTTAAGGTTAAAACTGTATAAATATGACTAGCTCTCCTAGAAAACTGCTATGATTGTATATATCTCTCCATCTATTCCAAAACGGCGCACAAGATCCATGGCCAAATCTCTATTGCAGTCTCCTAGCCTGATTTTCCAGTGTTGTTATTCACTAAATCAGCTCCACTAACATATCTAGCTACAAAGGATATCAAACGGAGAGGCGCCAACCAATGGTGCATCAGTGAGTGAGACATCCACATTGTCATCATTTTGAGCCACCTCCATACAAGAGTCCTTCACTAGTTCATTCTCATCCAATGGAATTCGCACAATTTCATCTTCCTCTATTATTTCTGAAGAATTTGCAATGCCAGGTTTCACATTCACAAGCTCACCATTCCTCTCGTCTTTGACCATGACATCTTCCAATGACTGGATGCTGTCTGAGACAGGGATCATCTTGCTAGCTTCAGATATGGCCTGATAAGTTACATGCCTGTCAGCCAAATCAGGCATAAGAGCTGCAGCACCAGCTACTTCAGCAGATTGAGCAGTTACAGACCCAGGAACTGAGCCAACGGAGGGACATTGTTCGGTTCTGACACCTCTCTGTTCAAGCTCAGCATACAATTCATTGACCTGAAGAACATAAAGACATAACCCAGCCCAGACATAAATCATCCTATCACAGCTCAAACCATGACCATTTCGATAGATAGGTGGTAACATACCTTTTCAACAAGCTCTGAATTTTCTGCAACCAATCTCTCAACCAGTGCTAGCAGCTTCCACCTCATAGTTTGCATGACCATTTTCTGGAGTCTGAATCAGAAAATTAAAGTCTACCAATAACGACAGTATTTACAACATTTTACTAATAATAACCAAAGGTGAGAAAATGAGTTCCTTGTTGAAAAATGAGATACCAAGGTAGGAAACAGATAAAGAGTAGCAAGATTAGAGAAGACATCTTGCTACCTGTTTGTCCATCTCAAGGTGGTTAATCCGTAACTGTAGACTGAAATGACTCCTTTCAACTGTTGTGTTTCACTAAAGAGACTCTCCTGGATAGCTCCAGCTCCTCCACCTGCCATGCTCTGATTTTAATTTCTACTATCAGAATAAATTGGAAATTATGAGTAATTAGTGCTACAGGGTTGCATGTACGTTAAGCAGCAACATTCTACTCATTTGCAGGAATTACAAAATAAATTTATCAAAATGAGGCATACTAAACATGAACAAATTATTCTTTTGACACATAGATCATTACATGCATTGCAATGTTCCAATAAGAAGCAATCTTCTCTTTTAAACTACACTGCAACCTTGGGAAGTCATATCTGAACGAAATTCAATAAAATATCAAGGGCCTACTGATTCTGCAAACTATTAAAAAACAGTAGAACAGTGGAATAAATATGACAAAATATTCTCCAGTTGGTGGTTAACCAATAACATAATCTATGCAAGTAAAAGATATCTTCACATTGCCAACAAAGTTGCTTTTTAGCTATTTCATTACAATTAATATGTGCCACTATGACTGGTACCTGAGCTCTTAATTTGGTGTTATCAGTAGTCAGGCCGGCAATAGATTCCTTTGCTGAGTTCTGTCACATTGCAAGAGCCATATAGAAAATTAATGTCTTTGAAACTTATCACCATGGATGATGGAAACATTGATATAATGGACAAGTCAATGAAGAAACCGTCCTTGCCATCTAGCATTCATCAACTTATTTTCCTTTTCACAATGAAAAAAAAGTTGATAAATACATGAGTACAGTGATTTAAAAATATTTTCATCTCATGTCTCGTGCTTTTGGGCGATCAGGTTTCTATACATCATGTAGACACAGATTGATGTATCATTAGATTGATGTATCATTAGAACAACCAGTCTGAATCTTACAGCTTCACGGCTAAAAACAAATTCAAAACTATCAGGTTAGGCTAGTTCCATCCTTTGCTTATTTTTACAGGTGTAGAGGAGCATTTCTTCAAAGTAATTTTCAGAATGCAACACAAAAACAGAGAGCTAGTAAAACAGTCGAGATAAAAGCAGTTTGTACTTCTTTCAGGATCCAGGAATCTCTCTCTTTCCATTTCTTCTAGGCTCATCTGATGTGTTCAAGCTGTTAGTCGGTTTATTGAAACAACCCTAGTCCCTTATTTAATTTTGAGGAAAAATAAACTAATTTCTATTTTAACTAGGATTCAGTTTTACCACTTTCAAATTTAATAATGTAGCCTCATCCACCAACTGATTAAACTTTGGCTCAAAACCAGCCTGCATGAAAGAAGTTTTAATATCAACATACAGAATTTTAGAAGTGAAAATGTATTTAAGAAAGTGGTTGTGGTATTTAGAATATATAGAACACTAAAATTGCTACCAAAGAGAACTGATTTTGATGTAACTTAATTTATTATGCAGTCCCAAACTTTGGGAAATCAGCATAGTACGAGAATTTGATGAGGATCACCTCTGTACGGTCCCAGGAATCTTTTCATCCTTCAGTTCTAGTATTTCCTTCTCCAGACTAGCCTAAAATTACGGGAATCATCAGGATATATCAAACTCCTTGCAGAAAACCCAAAAGAAAACAGTTGAAAATGTAAAGCGGACTCAACTCTGTAACTCCAGAAAAGAAAAAGAATCTATAACAAGAATAGAACATGTACTTGAGGCTTTTGTTTACCACAAACCTTTCACCCTTAGAAAAATTTATGTAGTATTACCTCTTTTGCAGTTGAGAGTTCATTTCCTTTGTAATTGTTGAATTTTCTGATCATGACTAACCTGTGAAAAGTATAGAATTTATCAATAGCTATTATAGAACTATAAAAATCACACATGAAAACACACACACAGAGAACTGAAAGTAAAGAAGACATACAAGAAATTCAAAGAATTTACCAAAATCCCTATATTTTATAATATAAGATTACCTCTTTCTGAATCAATGCATCGTTTCCTTTTCCAATTCTGCCAGTCCCTCCTTTAGCCTAGCCTGTACAAGCCAACATGACCACATACTACTACTACTCTTCTGAGTTCTTGTCTAAATAAAAGAAGTTTGAAACTGAACGCATCCACAGTCAAAACAAAAACTGCTATCTGTGAAAAATTCCACTACCTCGTTCTGCAAAGATGCATTCTTTTCGCATCTAACTGCTTAATTTTTTCACTTTGACTAGCCTGTCAAAGCAAAATAGACATGATCACATCGATGATCCATGGAAAATGAGAAACCAAGAAGGGCATGATACCACTCAAAGAGCCATTAACAGCTTTAAACAAATGCATTCAGTATTAACCCAAATGAAAATACCTCTTTTCTGAATTTCCATCCATTTCCTTCATCAACTGTGTGATTCTCTCCTCAAGGCAAGCCTGTATATGAAATGGATACTTTTACATGAGATTATACAAAAGACCACGTACATGTACATAAACACAATTAAGTAATCAGATAGAGAGGAAAATATAAGTTCAAAAGTACTAAAATGTCAAAAAAAAAAGTTCTGACCACCTCTTTCTGTACTTGAGCATCCTTTTCAGCCTGAAGTTCGTTAACTTTTCCTTCAAGAGTGGCCTGTATGATCCTTCATATTAGCAGTTCTTCCTCAAAATGTTGGAAACAAGTAATCACATACTAAAATGACTCACAGCAATAGATAGTACAACCATGTCCTTACCTCTCTATCCAGCCAATGCTGTTTCTCCGCTCAGCCAGATTTATCTGTAACGGAGGTGGTGCAAGGAAGATAGATGAAAGATCAATACAGTCACACTTTCAGCAACTTGAACTCAGGTATAACCATTAAATCACATAACCATTACATCACATGCGGAGATCAAAATAAACTTACTCCTTCAGTGCCATTGACAAGACATCCATCACCATCCGCAGTTATGTGTCCTATAGTATCATTTGGCACATCTGCAATCTCTGTCACATTAATGTTATTATTCTCTCATCTCCTGCACATGGCCCTGACTATCAGTAGTTGATTCCTTAGCATCAAGGTTATCATTTTCAGTTGGTTCATTGGCTTGCTTATTCTTCTTCTTCTTGTTCTTCTTCCTCCTCTTGTCATCCTCCATTAGTTGATAAGGTCAGGTACTGAAAATAAGGGTGAAGAACCAAGCCAAACTTGAAAATGCTCATACAGCTATCAGACAATAATAGTGTTTAAGAAGAAAAAAAATCTCGTCATCAAAACTATTCAAGATATATCCTCTCGGAATGTGAAATCTTTTTGTAAAAATTAAGAAACCAAATTTAAGTGAGTGTGTTATCTGGCACATAAGCAACAACGTCAAAACCAGAGAAAAACGAGAAATGTGAATCGCACCGACACTTCAATGACCATACAGAAGCATTTGGTTTTACAGAGAAATAATAATGAGCTCATAACGTGCTTCTACAACTTAGTAAAACCAGAATCAGATCCAACAGCAAATAAAAGTTAAACCTTCCAGTTCCAAGAGCTGTACGAATCGACTGTAAATCAGATCAGAAAAGAGTCGACCACATCAGTTTCGCTTAACAAACATCAAATGCACAACATTACCGCCGCCCCATAGAAAGATGAATGCTGTAAATTGAGCAATTCCAATTGACGGAGATATTAAATTGGATCTTAATACCACAAACCAATCCACAAACCAATCGTAATCAAATTGAAGGCTGGATGGATTGATGCAATACATACTATATGTCCAACACATCATATTAATCAGAATTTAAACAAGAAAAGAAAATACAGAAACTCACGCCAGACGAAAAACTTTTGGCTAGATTCTGGAGCTGACTGCTGAGTCAGTTATTGCTTGAAAGTGAGGCTTCTAAATAATTCTAAATTAGATTTTGTAGGAAATATCAACGAGATTCTGCTTCGAATGGCATTTGCCTTCATTCTGCAGGTGCTCTTACGTTTCACTTTGTCGACACCAAATAAATATAAAATAATACTTTTAAAATAAATATCACTTTAAATCCTAAATTATACTCATTTTATTAAAATATCTTAAACTTTAAAATATACTCCTCCGTTCTTTAAATTATCTCATTTCTTTGGACATATGTAATTAGAATAAATGTATAAGTAGTAAAATGATAAAAAAAATGGATAGGATCCATACTTTTGAAGAGATAATTACTTCATAAAATATAATGGGACAACCAAAAAAAATGAGACATTTTAAATGGAAGATGGAATATTATTTTAAACCGTAAACTATTAAAATTTTATCAAAAATATTCTAAACTTCAAACTATTAATTTTGACTAAAATATCCTACATCTATTTTTCAACTCAAATTGGAGAATGATATCTTTTGATGTGATTCATTGGATATATCCGCATTCATTTTCGCTGAAATTCGATATGGCTCATCGAAGGAGAATAAAATATTTCTGTAAACTTTGGGAGCTAAAAATTGATGTATGATATTTTTGATAAAAAATTAATAATTTGATGTTTAAAGTTATACTTCTCAAAGTTTATGATATTTTTGATAAAATATTAATAATTTTAGGATTTAAAATAATATTTTTAAATTTCAGAATATTTTGATAAAATAAATATAATTTGAATTTTAAAATGATATTTATCCTTAAAAGAAATGGTGCAGTGTGTTATAATTTGTAAAGCATAAGGCGAAGAACAAAAACGAAGGATTCTATTTATGGAGACATATACATCTATGTTTTAAAGGTTTACATATTATTATCATTTAATACATGATATATATATATATATATATATATATATATATATATAGGAGAGATCATATGAGAATAGATAATTGTGTGAGAAATAAGAATGAATTACGCCTTTTAATTAATGAGATCTATGGTTTAGATTAAATATTGTGAATCAGCGTTCATATCGTGTGCAATGATTTAAACGCATTCGATTTTAATGAGGGTAAGTTTGTAATTATAGATGATATAAAAATGCAGTTGCTACAATTATGGGATTAGGTAGTTAATGCGTTTGATATGGTTTTTTAATTTTCGAAAAAACGAGATTGATTTATCGTTCTTTTCTCGTTCATTTTCTCGTTTGCAACACATATCACAAATCAATTCAAGATAATGGAGGCTTAGGTATGAGATTGATTTTTGTTTCTTTTGTTCAATGGTTATCGCATAAACATAGACCTTTATTATGTAGCATATGTTAAACAAGTGCAGCTCTGGTATAATATAGTGTTGCACATTATATTTGTGTTCATGTTATATCTTATTAACTCGTTTTAATTGATTCATGTTTCTTATTTTGATGTCAGATTCTCAACCGCATATGGATGAAGTTCATATGACAAATGAGTTTAATGGTATGTTTATGTTTATGAGATTGATTTTTATGTTTCTTTTGTTTAATGGTTCTCGATAAACATAGACATTTATTATGTAGCATATGTTACACAAGTTTGTAGCTCTGTTATAATATAATGTTGCTCATTATATATGTGTTCATGTTATTTCGTATTAATTGTTTTAATTGATTCATGTTTCTATTATTTCGATGTCATGATTCTCAACCGTATATTGATGAAGTTCATATGACAAATGAGTTTAATGGTATGTTTATGTTTATAGATGCATATTTTATATCGCTTTTTATAAACCATATTATATATAAAAATGATGATATTAATGAGATCGTCATAAAAATAATTGTAGGAGGTGTTTGTATGGCTAATAATATCGTTGATTTTATTACTCTTATATGACTCATCTCGTTATTTTATGGTTAATGTCGTCATATGATCTCGTTGATTTTATTGTTAATAATATTGTTTATTTTATATATATAACACGAAGGTCATATTACGATTCTCAAGAATGTGGATGAAGTTCATATTCAAAATGATTCTAATGGTGTGTTTATGTTTGTTCTTCATCATGTTGCTCAATTACATTTTCATTAATTATGTGATATTTTTGTATGTTGTTCTTTCTCATTCTATAAAATGTTTATTATTTTTATTCCTAATGATATATGAAACAATGATATTAAATCGATCTTAGAAGCGTGATCTTAACTCGATCTTTGAAAGTGATTTTGTATGTATGATATATCCAATAGAAACACAGAGAAGAGTTATAAGAAAATGTTTTCTGCAACAAATTTACCATAATATGATATGACCAAAAATAAAATATGATATTCAATTTATTAAGTTGTGTATATATATTTAATATGATACATAAATATAATTATATGCTACTCATAAAACAAGATATGATATATAAATTTGATAAGTGATTGTAATATATAAGTAGTATGTGAATATATTTATGTATTATATATCTAATTCAAACAATTAAAATTAAATTAAATTAATTGTGGTAATTTATAATTAAAACATTTTGGATCACCAACAACAATCCATACTTATTAATTTGTTTGATTCGATATAAGATATATTATGTTTTATATATTATTTTTAAAATATATAATCAATAAACATATGCTACATGTACAACATCATATGCTATTGTTATATAAATATATGCTACGAAAATAAGAATAATGTTTTAAAAATGGTATTATATAAAGATATGTTTCGAGTTTTGTTATATTGCATATACGTATAATTGTAGCTTTCTTTTAGAGTGTCATTGCACATAAAGCAATCTGATTCTGATTTATATATTATATTCCGTAGTTATAAATAATGTAAAATGAGTCATTTTGTTATCATTCATTTTATTTATTGTTATCATTTATTTTTTATTAGAGTTGGGTTATAATAAGCGAATAATGATGAACTTCATATTCCAAATTGTCCTAATGGTATGAAACCGTATATTGGAAAGACTTTCGAACGTTGAAGAATGGAGAACAATTTTATCGGGATTATTCTCGAATGTGGGTTTGAAGTCCGTTTGTCAACTGTAGTCAAAACGATGATACGATTGTTTGCGTTATATTGTTTGTAACAAACGGTCTTAAATCAATTGATTTAAGTCTAAAAGCACAAACTAGTTGTAAAAAGCATGAGGATGTCTACCGGATCGGGATGTATGGCGCGTGTCGTATTTCGTTTGGAGGTGGTGTTGGTTATGTGGTATCGAATTTCATTGAAGGTCACAATCATGATATGGTGTCGAATCATTCAAACATCTTATGAAGTGTAACAAAAGATTAACCGCACATGAAATGATTATTGCTAAATGCGGAGAAACATAGCCCTATCGATCATTCGGACTTTTAAGGAACTTGTTGGAAGTTTTGAGGATGTCGGTTGTACTAACGTTGAGTTTAAGAATTATGCACGTGATATGAGGGCATTTGCTAATGGAGTAGATTGTGAAATTTTATTACGTTGGAGCATAACGTGAGTTTTGCAATGGTTTTACGTTTGAGTACTGGTGGATGAGATGAAGCAAGTTAAGAGTTTTTTGGCGACGCTATCCATCGAGAACTATCATATTTTTGGTGAAGCGGTATCATTTGGCCACATATTCCACTAATAGGTCAAGATAACATATAAACAGTGTTATTAGGTTTTAAATTTATTTCATAATTACATTTTTTTTATATAGTAAATATATATATGTTATAGGATTATTGATTTTGTAGTATATCTATACTTATATTATCTACGTTACGTACCATTGTTATATAGGTTGTTTTGTCGATATTTTGTTTGTTAATATATCGGTACAAGATGATTTTGCCATTCATGCGAGATAATCATGGTAAGTGTGTTACGTTTGGTGGGTTGCTAACCGAGAAGACTTTGAATCTTATTCGTGGTGCTTACCAAATTTTTGAATGTATGAAAAATCCTCCTAAGATGTTAATAACGCGAGGATCGCGTTGAAGAAGCGTTCGAAATTTTTCGAGCACACGTCATAGATTTTATGTGGCATATAATCGAAAGTTGCAGAAGATACCGCAACATTAAATGATGATTCGAATTCAAACAAAAGTTTAACAACATTGTTTGGTCGAGATTCACGAACCCGATGTGTTTGAGGCAAAATGGATGCAAATGGTTGATGAGTACAATTATCGGGTAACAAATGGTTTGGTAAGATTTTTGGATAGTACAATTATCGGGTAACAAATGGTTTGGTAAGATTTTTCTATGCGTTCATCCGGATACCAGATATTTTAGAGATTACGCTATGAGTGGTTTGTTTAAGACAACTTCACTTTCAGAGCGAAAATAACTTCTTCAGACAAGATTCTTAATCCGAGATCGGTTTGGTTAAGTTTTATATGCATTATGAGAGTGCTCTCGATCTGTGAAATACACGTGACAAATTAAGTTTCAAAGATGAGCAGTATACGATGTTAAAACACACTTTCCTATTGAGCGTCTGCGTTATTTATCTGAATAGTATATTCGTTAAGTACTGTGAGATTGAAAGTGCTTTAAATGAGTGTCGATATTGTCTATTATTGATCAACTTGATTTGGTGTGTTATGTGGTCGCTGACATTGATGGTTGCAAGTTTGAAGTTGCAGTATTAGCTCGATGATTCATTTTCATGTTCATGCAAGTATTTTATAAGAAAGGATTATTGTGTAAGCATATATTTGTCATGATGTTGAACTTGAACATGAAAACAATTCGGAGAAGTACATATGTCGTCGTTGGACCAAGTTTGCATGTTATAATGCCAACGAGAACGAAGAACAATAATTCTTCCAATGGTAATGGAATTAATGATTTATTCTGAGGCATGTAAATGCATTGGGTTAGTAGATGGTGATCCTGCATGGCACAATGAAATCTTGAAAAAGCTAGCTCTACATTTGCGTAGTTGTTGATAAAGACAAAGAGGTATGTTTGAGAAGTATTATGAGCCGTAAACCGTTAGCGAGATTACAGCCCACGTTGTTAGTACCAAAGGAGTGCAAACCGGAAAAATCTAATAGGAGAAGACAATAGCTGCTCGAAGCGAAGAGACTTTGTCGTAAATGTAATACATGAGAATCATGATTCCGAATTGTCACGAATAACAAGTCTTAGATTGTATAAACATTTATTCATAATTTTACTATTATTATGCTATATTATCATTTGATCTGTATGGTATTACTTTGTTTTAGTATTTTGCTATTGTATAAAATTACTTGTTAAGTTTTTAGTTGATTATTTATCGTTATTTTTAGAATTTTATTTGAGGCAAAACGATGCGATATATAATTTGTGCTATATATATTAGACATTATGATAGGTGTGTTAGATAATGTGCTATGAATATCGGATAATGTGCTACGATACTAGGTATATATATTAGATAATATGCTATATACGGATATATATATGCTATGTATGATATATAACATGCTATACATTGTAGATAATGTGCTACATATTTTAGATAATATGCTATATATTTTAGATAATGTCGCATAATCTACTACTTAACATATATACTAATGCTACATAATAAAATGAGAAGTTTGTATTCATTTTAAGAGCTATATATATTATATATCGTGTGTTGTGTATATATTTTAATATGCTACATATATATATTAATACTATGGTTTTGATGTTGTCTTGAGGTTTTTATGTATATATCCCTCTGTTGTGTGCAAAATATTCATATTGAATGAACTACGATTAAATATAGTAGTATATGAATTCATAAATTTATAAACTGAATTTAAACTTGTTGCTAAGTATAAAAGTATAATATGCAACATGTTTTAGTGTATATCAATACACAAATATGAATATGATACAAACATGTTAATAAGCATAAAAGAATAATGTTGTCATATATTACCAAGTATATCATAAATATATATGGTTGTGATGTTGTCTTGATGTTTTTATGTATCTCTCCTTATGAGTTGTGTCAACTGTTCATATTGAATGAACTACGTATCAAACATAGCAGATATTAATTAATAAAATTATAAACGGAATTTAAACATTTTATAAGATTAATTATATTTGTGTGCTACATGTTTCTTGTTTGTACAATACATAAATATGAATATGATATAAATCGTTGAGAAATGTAAAGAATAATTTGCAACATGTTTTATTAGAACATATAACTAATAAACATATTCTATAGGTATACTATCGTATATTAGATAATATTATAAAAATATATTGAGTAGAAACATTAATTAAATTTGAAAATAACATTGCCTAATACAAGTCCGATAAAATTGTTTCAATGTTAATACATAAAAACTAAGAAAACTAAATCAACCAAACAATGAAGCATGATAAAATTTTGAAATGTCAATAAAGAAAAACAATTAACCAAACAACATTGTTTCTACTTTTATATCGTGCTGAAGTCACATCACGGTAAAACTTTTCTGCGCCATTATTGTATCCTTCACTATATTTTGATCACAACTAATCATTTCAACGATTCGAACTCGCATGGTTAGAAGTTGTTTGCAAGGACTTGTTGTAATTCCATCACCCATTTTCTAGACACATGCCATGAATGTCTCAAGATGCCGCATCAAATATATTCCACTATCCTGAATTAATCTTGCTTCCTCTTATTGTTGGAATTTCAAACTTACCACTTTCAACAAGTTAGCTTTTGCATGTTGTTCTCTGAAACTCAAGTATTCGAGATAATATTGCACGATACAAAATAAATAAGTATTGTTAGTATTCAAACACATCGTTTACATATTTTATGAATAAATATAAAACAATTAATGTAAACCATACCAAATTTGTAAGTAAGTCTTCATATTTTTCCGTTTGATATTCAATTCAGATCATTCATACTATAAATCACAAATTTTTCCCAAACTTCACATCAATGCATATTGCAAAATATTTCTTGCATTTGTATATTGGAAAAAAACTACAAAAAACAATAGGAATAGTATCAAGTATATTAAATGAAAAAAATATTTGAAAAATAACTTACGATGCCAATTTCATTTAATTTGATGTGTTGTTTCTCCGTTCAATTGTAATATTTTTAAAAATGTATCCTTCGAATATCGTGAGAAAGATCTATTTTCACCGGTCATCAATCTACACATCGCACAAATATATATTACAAATAATAGTAATTTTTAGTGACCAAAATCAATATTATTTTAACAAGTTATGTTACATATTATGCATTATATGATATACTTGATAACATAACCAAGTATGTTTCATATACACGACAAATCTTTTTATCTACAAGATAAGCAATGATTCATTGTTAGTAACAATGTGATACGCTTACTTGCATATATGATACAAATTATACATTATATGATACAACAATAACACCAAATAATTAATACAACAGTTTATATAACATATAATAGATAACATATTAATACAAAGTTTATATAACATATTACTGATTAATATAACATATTTCATATAATGTTAAAGAAAAAAATCAATTAAGACTTACACGACAAAAGTACTTGCAAAAATCTTCTTGGTGATCCGTCACCACGATACTTTCCATATTATTGAGCATCACACACCATGCGTCAATTATACCAACTCCTATATTGCTATCTTTGGAAACGAAGCCATATGCTTTCTTGTTAGTTCTATGTCTCCGATGAAACAAAATCTCTCTCTAATAATAAATAAAAATATAATCATTAGCATTATAGTAATGTGGTTATAGATCCCCACGAATATTTTTACATAGAAAGTCAATCATATAAAGCATAATATGTAGCATATAATTCATAATCGTAGCATAAAAGGAAAAAATTGGTATTGTTCATACTCATCATCCTTAGAGTTGCATAACGTAAATCCCACACTTTAATTCATTTTCGTGAGACTCTTGCTCTTGATCTACCAAAACGGAGATTTTAAAGCAACATGCTTATTCGATACACTCATACTTCTTGGCCTTTTTTTCCTTCAATCATCGATGTAAAATCTACAAACATATATAAATGAGTCAAAATACATATTTATATTGCAAAGAAGATAGATATTGATGTCTTCTCCATATTTGCTACATAATATAACTCTGATTTCAGTTACTTGAATAACACTAATATTCTACTTGTTCAAACTTAATACAACCATATCGAATCTAATTTTCCTTTTTCTTTTATACGGAACAAGAACCTTCTTTTCTTCAACTACTTCACATGTGTTCGTCCTCAAAGTTGGATCAATTGTAAGTTCGATCCGTTCCTCCTCCTTCCCAAGGCAAGTGTAATAATAAGTTGCAGAATGTTATGGATGAAAAATATTAATATATACGGACGGTAGATAAAACAATAATATTGAAAATAACAACGTGTCCTTCCGTATGGTGTGATGTTCTCTGAGTATTATATCTATCCCCACATCCTGTGTTGTCGGAAGCGTGCACATTGAATCAAAACGTTTTAAATATAATAGCATAATGCAACATGTAATAATGTATGTGCAATACATTAATATGAATGTAATACCGAGAAATTTAAAACTTGATTATTAATTTCTTTAGCTAAATCGAGATTTGAATTTAGAGCGACTATTAAATTTTATAATTGTCGACGTTTCATTTTATTTCGAAAAGAAAATTTAAACAGATGTCGAGAACGAATCGATTATAAGTCGAACCGGATATTTTATCTTGGATAAATTATCTAGTCAAACCACATCATTTTATTCCCAAAATATTCCACTTTACCCTACTTTACTCTACTTTTTCCTAAATACTCATCATCACTCCTTCAGGAATCCTATGTGAAATATTACATCAACACAATTTTCTTTCTTTCCTCTCATATTCAATTGAGCAAACCATACTTCTCCATTTTTCCAAGCTTGTCGACAATCAAGAAAATCACCAACAATCAAATATTGTTCACTCTCATTTAGTACACAAACGAGCGACTTCACTAAGGTTATACCTTCTCAATTCCTCATTTAATTCTTTTTCTCTCCATAATGTATACAAACACATGTATATTGATACCATTAATTTCTACACCGATTCTTGGAAACAAATCAACATATAATCCAACATATAATATCATAAATGCATAGAAATTAATTACTGAGTTAGGAATTTTCTTAAAATTTGTCCGAGCCATTAGGGCTCGTCTCTCGTCGTAGTGGCGAGTCAGGGGCGGAGGGGCGGTGGTCGAGGCAGCGTGGCTGTCACGGATCGGGATCAAAACCGTGTTGTTGAGGACGGCGCGGTGGATGAGCGGTGCGGTCGGCGCCCGACCAGAGCGGACGACATCTTGGGGAATCGACAACGGCGACGGCAGTTCGCGAGAGAGAGAGTGCGGCGGCGTGTGTGCGAGAGAGCAGAGGCGGATGGCGGCCGTGGTGGGCGTGCAACTCGCCGATCGGCGACTCCGTCGGAGCGATGGCAACAACGACGATCTTGCCGAGAAGGGATGCTTGTATGTATGAGTGTGGCGTCGATTCGCGGAACCGAGAGAAATGGGTCGAGGTCGCGACGGCGGGTGTGGTACGCCTCGCGGGGATGGCTCGCCGAAGGCGTGGAGCGGCGGCGATCTTGTGTGTGTGTGTGTCGCAAGTGAGAGCCAAGAGAGAGGACGTGAGGGTGAGGGAGGCGCTAGGGTTTACTTTTTAGTTTTAGGTTAGTTTTGTTGGGCCAAATGGGATGGGCCGATTTAATATGGTGTTGGATAGGATTTTAAATTTTAAGTCTTGATAATGGGCTTTGTCATATGGGCGTTATTAATTTCGTTTGGCCTTAAGTCTTTGGGAATTTAGTTGCTCGAAATTTAATTGATATGGGCCTTTAGAATGAAATTGTTATATGGGTTGAAAGAAGATGGGCTTAGTTAGTTTAATTCATTGATGAAAAACATTTATATCTTTGGACTTAAGATAATGGGTGAGTGTGGCCAAATTAAATAAATTGAGATGGACTTTTAATTAAATGATATGGGCTCCGAATTAATTGAATGGGCTTTTAATTAAATTGAGGATGAGCTTGACTTATTTTAAATGTTGGGCTAAGTATATAAATGGATAATGAACTTGAATTAATTACTTTTAGAATCCATTTAATTAAATTAAGGATTGAATTAATTTCATATTAATTAAATATGAGATTTAATTCTAATAATCAAATTTTGAGATTAATTCTTAATTAATTAAATAATAATCTAAATATAAATTATTTAAAGTGAGTTAATTAAATTCATTAGATTGGATAAAGTCTAATTTTAGAAATTGAATAACATAATTAATTAATTATGTTAAGGGATAATTGAGAATCATTCTTTTAAGTGATTTACTTATATAATGAGATGGACCTTATGTAATTTGTTACAAAGGTGTGATTGGAAATAAATCCTAATTAGTGGAGATCTCCTACCTCTCTTTTTTAATTCTATAGAAAGAATCAAGACTAAAGAGAAAAAGCATGCTTTCATCAAGAGCTATGAAATGACTATCACTATATTACAATATTTAAAATCTACTAGTTAAAATCACAAATTATGATATATTCTTTTTATTTTATATTATGGGGAACTCGTGGCTTATCTTTTAAGTCGTAACCCTTCGTTGATAAAATAGACTTGCAAATCCATACAAGAGAGTAAATCTATCTGAAAATCAAAGTAATATATTCAGACCAAAAGACGGCTAATGAGTTCGAAACTCAATAATTTTAGCTAATGCCATTTATGCATAGGTGTCCTCAAAATAATTAGTGATATATTCTTCTTTGATAAGAGGAAAGTACAAAGACAAAATACATTCATTCCAACTTAAGAAATCCAAATCAAAATAATATAGACTCTTTAAATTAATCCATAATTGTTGAGCATATCGCATTATTTCTAGTTTGTTAATTAACAAAGTGGATTTCAAATTCTTCTTTTCTTCTCCTTTATATTTAAACTTATGACATTTTAAGAATTTCACTTTAAAAATTAAACATACTTATTTTATTGAAAAGGAACTACTTTGAAGAAACATGTGATAAATCTAGTGTGTAGATTTATGAAAATCAGAAGAACACAAGAGCTTTACGTGGTTTGATCAAGAGTAAGATCTACGCCCATCGAGAAGTGATTCCTCAATACTACGCAAGATTACAATGAATGTATCAAAAGCTTCTAGAATTCTAATAGTTACTAACCCTTTACCGTCGACCTACTCTATTTATACATGTTTGTGGAATTCTAAATACGCATCGATCCTCGACGGGGATCCGATCCTTCCATATCTCGATCCTCGAATATCGCCCATATCTCGCTCATATTCTGATTTGTCTGTGGTTTAGACGTTGGCTTCAAGCTTAACCGCTGCCGTTGTGATTAGTCGTGCCCAACTCGTTGGACCGCCGCAAAGGCCTGATGGTTGGGCCTTATCCCATCATAGCCCCCCAAATAGTCGAGTAACAACTATGCCGAGCGTGGTGAAGAGTATTTTGCCGAGGCCGGTTGTCGTCGCCGAGGTTGTTGTCGGGTCTTCAATTTTGATGTCGGTTTGATCCCGCCCGATCCGAGCCGAAGAAGCGACCGCTTCCCGGCCGACGCTTTGTCGAGGATCGATCGAGTCGTCCGACGCTGATGTAGATGTCCGCCGTGAGGTTCCGAGGTCCGATCCGACGACGATATCCATGCGGGGGCGCCGAGGTCCGCTCGACGGGGACATCCATAAGTAGTTGCCGAGGTCCGACTCGACGTAGATGTCTCGCTGAGGACGCCGAGGTCCGACCGGACAGATGTCCGAGGTCCGACCGACGGCGGCTATCCGCCCGGTGATGCAGAGGTCCGACCGAGTCGTTCGACGCTTATGTCCGGAAGGACGGCGCCGAGGTCCGAGTCGAGTGATGATTGCACGATTAGACCCCGCGCGGTCAGCATCCTAGAACACGCCATATGCGCCGACGGTGGTGGGCGTCAAACAGCGCCGCTCACTTCACATCAAATCGCGATCGCCACGCGAAGTCGAAACGGCGGTGTTTGGGCACCTTGTACTATAATAGTCCCAAATGAGGAAACTGCTCACTTTCGTTCTCATTTGTTTCGTAGAAATATATTCGTAGCTTCGTAATTCTTCCAACTTCATCAAGAAGCAAAATCCAAGCAAAATCCTTCACCGAAAAGAAGTATGACTGACTTTCATCTTCTTCTATTTGGGTCCGCCTGCTCATCTTCCCTCCCGATAATGTTATCGAGCCAAAGGATTACATGTGCCACTCTTGGATGGTGGTCTGGGTTTTAGGCCAGAGCGAGATATCTTCCGCTTGCTGGCAGTATGTCGTGGACGTTAGATCGACTCGACTCTCGATGTGTATAGAATAAGGAAGGAATGCCACATTCCACGGAGGTCCCGTGTGGTGCCTTCCGCAACCCAGTGATGAGAGCGCCATTCTCCGCAGGGGTTTCAGAAGTATGTGCTGCTTCATGCCAAGCAGCATTTTGGTGTTCAGTACCCATCTTTTGAATATTCATGTTCTTTGATTCTATATGCCGCTACCCCAATCCATTAGGTCGTGGTCATCGGGCTCGCCATAGTGGCATCTCGGTCGAGTCTCCTTCGAGGTCTTGATCGCTTTTTAGCCGGGCATGTGAGGTGTATACTATCTTTCACCGACCCGCTTTAAGGATCGCCCTCGGCCGCGAACGGCGTATAAGTTTTCTTTTGGCGTATGGGCATCCGAGCCACGAGAGCCGGTAAAACTGAGGAGCGATGGGAAGCCCCGGTTACGTAGAGGATCACCTTAACACACTTGGTGAAATTTCCACATCTACCATCGACGATCCGAATGATGCCTGACTCGAGTATATAGGTCAAGCCTTCAGGATCGGGTTGGATCAGTAGGGCACCTCTTATTCCTTATGCATATGTCGCGTCGTCGTCAGTTAACAAATTTTTCTTGTTGTGCAAGGAAACTCGATCTGAGTAAGGCCCAAGGGTGGCCTCGCTATCCCGCACATTCACCGAGCTGCAGCACTGGAAAGTAATGGCGAGGCGGACTGAGTCCCGCTTAGGCGCCGCGGGTGGACGACTCAACCAACAGCGTGAACGAATCTCGTACCGAGGTCGAGTCCGACTCAAGAGGGTACCTGCATCGGATCATGTGAAATGCCGATCAGCCCCCCGCATCCTTCCTAAGGACGGTTTCTTCCATTCATCCAGACCTCCTTGCAGATGGACCATTGTTTTGCGTTTTCGTAGTGCGAGTTCATGACGGGGAGCCGCAGGCACATTGCCGGCACATTGCCGAGGGACGCCCCTCGCATGGCGCGCCGCGAGAGAAGACAGCGTCATGGAGGCCGAGCTCCCGGGAGACGATCGATGTGCGGTGGCGGCCGCGAGTGGCGAGCCGCGCCGCTGGGCGCGGAGGCCGCCCGGTAGCGCCTCGGGCATTGAGGTTGCTCGGGCCGAGCTTGAGGAGCGCAGGCGATAAGCACGATGAGGCAGGGCTGTTCGCGCGGAGTAGATAGCCGCTCCGGCGTGCAAGGGCACGGCGTCAGGGCTTCACCAGAAGAACCTCATCGATCCGAGCTCTCTCTTTATTTCCGACCGCCTGCCGCTCAGACGCGCGCGCTGCACCACCGGACGGCACGACATGCCCGACTGCAAGGTCAAGTGCGGCTCGAGGTCGCCCTGGACGATGGAGAGACTATGCCCGCGTGATCGCCAAGGCGCTCTGCCCCTTGAGGTTGGCGCTCCACCTCCCTTCCCGACACGAGGCCGTGACCCAATGCGTGAGGACAAAGACACTGAACTAGGAACCTCCCGGCGTCAGTGGCGGGCGGGGCCGAGCGCGACCTCCCTTCTCAAGGTCCTGGCAAGCAGTCGGAGTGAGCCGACCTGCGAGGCCACCGCCCGCAGAAAGAGGCAGTCAGGTCATGAACCTTGTAATAGTTCAATGCACGGGGTCACCTAGGATCCCGAGCCTTGTAAATTTCCACTTTTGTGAATGATAAATACACTTTTTGAAACGAATGTGTTTTCCTTAAGCACTCTTCTTCTAATATATTGGCCCACCTGAGTTATCGACCGTCGAAGAAGTCCGGCTGCCTTAGCCGAAGACTGAGGTGGTATTTCGAGAGCCGATGCCGAAATGACCCGCACTTGCGACAGTACGGATGCCTAGTTGCGGGTCGGTAACCTCACATCGCCGGCTGAACAAGTAACCGCAGGCCAAACGCGACGCTGGCCCTTTAGCGGCAGAACGGTCCTTGAAGCTATGATCATCCATCCGAAGTTCAGCGATGTCTCGCGACGCCATTCAAGCGCTTGATAGCAAGGCAGGAACAACTCTGAGTCATGCAAGAGAAGCTCAATAATCTTCGCAAGAACATGCGAATATGAACGGGATCCACCGATCGGTGGTGTCACCATCATCGAGCGTCATGACTCAGTTCAGCTTTGTTCGGGCATGGGCATAGGACGGCGAGGCCCGAGAGCAAGAATTTTAAAGATCGCCCGACCCGGGTCAATACCTTCGACCTTTACGAGCTTGTCCGCAGCAGCCGCGATGCCCCGAGTCCCACGGCAGATCTACCACCTCACCGCCGGACGAGAGCAGCTCGTTGCGATGGCGGTATAACGACCACGCCTAGGTGCTTCGACCGAGGGAGCTCGACATGTCGAAGATTCCATCCGGTCGGGCCCCATCATCGTGAGCCGGACGCGCGGCCCCTGTGGCATGGAGGAAGGACGCGCCGGGTCGAGGTGCACTCAGCGAGTCGAGATCAGGCAGAGGGAGTTCGACCCAACGCCCACTTCACCAGTCGGACGCCCTACCGATCAAAGAAGCCCGAGTACCGACCTGCCGACTGGAAGGCACCGAGTTCATCCTGTGTTCATCGCCACCGGGACTTTGTTTCAATGCGTAGCTTCAGTTTTGCGAATGTGGAGCCTGAAGTTCGAATGATTTGTATATAGCTAGACTGGCATGTAGTCATAAATGTATTTAGACTTAGATCAAGTGTATATTTTCCCCGAGAGGTACAAATATAGCTTAGACTGCGTTTTTAGTCATAAATGTATTAACTATTTACCAAGTGTATATCTTTCCAAATAAAGGGTATAAATCGACAAGATCCGATGCATGGACGCCGTTTGTATGATGTTCAATTTAATGAGTCATCTCGATGCTTTCGATGTGATGTTCAAATTAATGAGTAATCATGCCTGCACGTAGATGTTCAAATTATAGTTATCTCAGATGTGCCATCTTCGCAGTTGGCCCCTCAAGGTTAATTATGTTGTATCCGAACGATGTTCACAAATATAAACGAGGCAATACTCATTAGAAAACAAATGTTTTATTGATAAGAATAACATCGCACTGAAGAGAGAAGAGAGGCTAACACGATGCGATCCGAATCAAAGCTATGTAAATACCTCATCAACTGAGTGATATGATGTTCTGGAATGCTAACTGACAGCCGAAAGGTGCAACTTATACGCCTTTGCCGAGGTCCTCATCGGACACGATGGGTCCCATGTCGTCTAACTTGTTAGACCCGACTTTATCGTTGATTGTTTCAGACAGTTCGCCTTACTGAGAGGTGGAGGTATCCCTTGTTGTAGTACCATGCACCCGGCATTTGTACTTGGTTCATGATGAAGCGCCAGCTCACATTTTCCTCTAAGCATCAAGGTTGACTCGTAGGTTCTCCTCGCTGTCGGCCGGTCAAGGAAGAAGTACGGCTCGAGCGCCGATCTCACTGGTATGACGTTCTGCCCCTGCACCGAGACTACGCTGAAAGACGCTTCTCCGTAAGTCCGAGGTTGTTTCAGAGACAGAGGACTTGAGGGAGATTCTCAACCCAATCACCTTTTGCTCCTGGCCTAACCTCTTTTTCAATCCTTGTACAATCGCGCGGTTTGTCACTGTCCCACCGTCCTTCCTTGTGCAACCGAGGTGAATCGTTGTTGATCCGAGCTCTTCACACCATTCTTGGTTTCGCGACCAAACTGTCGTTGTCCGAGATCAAGACATGTGGTACGTCCGGCAACTATGTTTTTCCACACGAATGTTCAATCCTTCGCCGCGAAGCTGAAAGAGGCCCGCTCGACATCCATTTTTGAAGAGTCTACGGCTACGCACCACATCTGACGACCGGTGCTCGGCTCAGGGACCAACTATGTCGATTCCCATCGCATGAAAGCGCCAAGGACTCATGCCTACCGAGGTCGGCCCACGGAGCTTTCGACTGCGGGCGTGACACTGCGGCTATTTTGCGCAGCTCGGCTCTAATTGACGGAGGGCCAAGAAACCACCGACCTCAAGATTTCTTCGAGAGAGCCTCGTGATCCGACTGTGGTCCACAAGATCCCATGGAATCTCGCTTACACGTAGTCCGCCTATTCCGCCCAGGCATCTCAGAGTGGTCAAGGTGGATTTCGTGAGGCCTTCATGCGTGAGGTACTTTTGGGACCATCATCTTTTCGCTTCGACGATCTGGGTAGTACACCTTCTTCCGATACTGCTCTTTATAAGATACATCCAGCCTGTTCTATCTCAAGATGATGCTCGCGGGCCCGCAATGCTCGAACGAACTCTTCCATCGTGGATTCGCTTGACGAAGCCAATTTATCGAGGATGTCACCTTCGTTCTTCCCTCTGGATACGGAATTGTGAATACGAACTGAGGTCGATCTCCAAATGCTTTCAAGGTATTGCTTCATTCGATCCTCTCGCCTCATATTTGCTTAAGACCCGGTTTCACCACGACCGTGGAATCTCCAAAGATTTGATCTTTTCCACTTTCATTCTCGCCAGACGAGTCCCGAGATTAGTGTCTTATACTCCACCCGTTATTTGTGGTCGAAGGAAAACCAGGATAGCGTTATTCTTTGTTTTTCCCGCCGAGGCAGATGCCCGCCTCCACACCTTGCACGATGCTCCATCCACGCATCATCTCGCCACAGCCCTCGTGGCGAGGATAGTTCATCCGCCGGAGCGGGGCCCTGTGAGACCGCTGGGACTCAGAATTCGACCTCACCAGAAGTCAGCCTAGCCCCGCCTTTGGCCTACCTCGAGAGATAAGACGTCCGCTCACCGAGTCAATGCCCACTGCCATACGCCCGTGATTCGGTTTTGACAGACTTGTCCAAGGCGGTGTCCAAGACGGATCGAATGCTTGGAAATAAGGCTCGAGACGCCGCCATGCTCACCAAGCATGCTAATTTTCGTCGCGACTAGTCTCCGGCCTTGTCGTACGACGAAGTAGATAGGAGTTGTCGTCCGATCTCATCTCAGCACTAGATCAAGATCGATGCCGCCGGTATAGCCGTTAAAGAGCGACGCTTCTTTCTGGCATGACATGACGGTGTACAGGTACTTTTCAACCGGTGAATGCGACATGGTTCTTCCTTCAGCAAGTCCGGCTCTTCTCAAGATCTTCAAGAAGGAAGTGCTTTCTGCCCGGATAGAATCACGAGGGCCAAACATCCCGAGTTTGTGGATCTCAAGGATAGTCTTTCTGTTGCATGTCAGTGATCGCCTCACCTTGGCGATTGGTTATCTCGGGAAACCCAAGAACCCAAGAATTTTCCGCTTCACCATGAATGTGCACTGGGTTGAGCTGAGGTCAGTCGACTGAGAGTTGGAGGATAGTTTTGAGGTCGCCGGCACAACTTTCTTTTGCTTTTGACCACGATGTCGCCGACGAGACCTCGACGATCTTCCCAATATGATCTTTGAATATTCGTCAACCATCATTTGGTAGGTAGCTCCGGCGTTTTTCAGGCCGAAATATATTTTTCGGTATGCGAAGACACCGAAGTCAGTGATGAACGCCGTTTTTGGAGCATCCTCCTTACTCATCAAAACTTGGTGGTACCCTTGACAGATCCAGAAATCGAAAATATCGTGGCCCACCGCCTCCACTTTCTTGTCAATATCGGGAAGGGTAACAATCCTTCATCGATCTTGTTGAGGTCGGTATAGTCGACACACGCGCCACCCTCCCGCTTTGGACCACGATCGGATTAGCCATCCGTGTCGGATACTTGACCTCGAACAGATTTTGGCCTCTTGAGTTGGGTCACCTCATCTCTTATGACTGGCAGCTCTGCGCCAAACCCTCTTTCTTCTTACCGAACCGGTTTGGTTCGGGTCGATGTTGAGCCATGAGTGATGAGCTTGGGTGACACTCGCCATGTCGAGTGGGACCATACGAACACGCCCTCAGATTCCTCGTGGCTGCACGACGAGCCGTCGAATATCGGTTGGACCACAGGTGCCGACCTGACGACCTTGGAAGGGTCGCCATCGATAATTGGAGGTCGCTGCCAGATCATCCCGGTGGCAGCCTCGAGGTTTCGTAGTTGCTAGGCACGAGGTAAGGCCACATCCTGGTCGAGACTCGTAGGCATTCCTTAGCCGCTTTGGTCACCCTCAGAGATGCTTAGCACTCCCACCGGGGTGGGTATCTTGATGGTGAGGTGGTAGACCGAGCAGACGGCCTTGGTGGCGTAGAGCCGCCTCCCAGTGACGATGTTGTATGGAGGGAGCTCGACCAAGAAAACCGGATAGCCTTGGTGATCGACTTGGGAGCACGTCCCACCGCGACCGGGCGGTGATAACGCCTCGGTTGGACCGCTCTCGAGTGAAGCTCCGAGTTTGGACGGTGCGGGATGTATTCGATTCCTCCGACCGAGTTTGTCCGCATACCGGAAGATGATGCCGACAGAGGCTCCGATGTCGATATAGACTCGTGGACGTTCTTGTTGCCCACCACGGCTTGATAGTAATAGCGTCTTGGTGGGGCATGATCTTGGGCACTGGTCCTCATTGGAGAACACGATGTTCTCACCGTCCCGTAGTCGCTTATTTTTGGCCCCTGGGGTCGGTCTCCGAGCTTGATTTCAACGACGACCTCGCTGTGCCTATGGGCAATCCGGTGATGGAGTAGACTTGCTCCATGGCGTTGAGACCATCGCCCTCGCCATCTTCAGTGGGTCGTCGTCGAGGTCGGCCCGCGCTTGTTGCCATCTCCATTCTTTCCTCTCGCTTTATTCCCCGGCCCCGGTCGGCCGAGGTACTTTCGAGCGCCCTCCTTCGACGAGCTCGTCGATCCGCGAGCTCAAGTTTCAGAATCCTCGGTATTGTGACCATACCCTTGGTGATAATCACAATACTTCTCGTCGACCTCTTCTCGATCCTCCTTTCATGGGAGGGCTTCGGAAGAGCTCAAGATGGAGCTCAAATATTTCGCCTCGATTTGAGCAGATGAGGCGCGTTGCCACGAGGGTTGGCCGAGGTCCCACCGATTCCATCGGCCTTTCGATCCCGTCGAAGGCACTTGGCGATCGGTGCCTCTCCTCCCGTCGTCGGCCTCTTCCTCTCGACCTTCCGCCGTCCTGTGTCTCTCTCTGCTGCGATCCGACTCGTCCCCTCGACGTGGTTGTCGACCGAGTCCGAGGCGACTCGCCGCCTTGACTTTCTCCGGTGATCTCTTTGTTCGGCGCCGGTCGGATCCCGCTTTTAAACGCATTGATGATGTAGAGATCGTTACTCTCATCAATTTTGAGGACTCTCATGAATCGCGAGACAAAATTTGACATCGCCTCGTCCGTCCTGGCGGATGGTGGCGTGTCGGACGACGGTTGCTGAGGTGGCATCTTCTGGTAGAAGCGCCATTTAAACTGATCCATGAGATCCTTGAAGCAGTGTATGTTTTCTGGCCGAGCGAGGTGAACCAACGTCGGGCATTGGAGACCAACACCTCGGGGAAGATTTTGCACATATGAAAATCTTCCATTCCTTGATTCGCCATGTTGGTGGTGTAGGCGAAAAGAAAGTCGGAGGGATCCCCGAGACCATCGTAAGCAGCGATGTTGGGTGCCCTATATCGTTGGGGCGCGGCGTATCCGAGATTTCCTCGAGAAGGAGAGATGATCCTCCGTGCGGCCGAACCCCTAAGCTCGCCGCCATCTCTCTCAGGGGTGGGAGACCGTGCGCGCGTCATCGCCTCTTCGAGGAAGATCGGCCCGCCTCTCTCTCGTCCCGCCCGGCCCATGGATGGTGGGCGAAAGTGGCGACTTTCGGTAGTGGCGCGGGGCGAATGGTTGCGGTCGTCTCGTCGAGGTGATCGACTTGGACGAAGTGCCGATGTCTGCGTCTCACCGTCGCGCCGAGGCGGCGTTGATTATTTTGGAGGGTGGGCGACCTCGCGCCGCGACTCACCGGTCCGGGCGTTCTTGAGGTGCCCGCCCGCTTGCCCTCCGATTGAGGAAATTTCGAACCGCCGATGTCAAGCGCTGAGGAATTTGGACACGGCTCGGCCGAGGACCTCGTGAGACGGGCGACTTGTCTGCTCACCGTTGAGATCGCATCTTCCTCTTCGATAGATGGCGATCCCGAGGTATATGGAATGTTTTCCATGTAACCCTCAGCGTATTGTTCTTGCCGGCCTCCGCGATCCCTTCCCTACAATGTGTGACCACTTGATCGTCATCGGCGCGGTTGTTGCCAAGACCACCGTGGTGCTAACATTTGCACGAGTTCTTGCCATTGATTTGTGTAGAAAAACGAAACTTTTTGTTCAAAGTTCCCACAGACGGCGCCAATGATAAATCTAGTGTGCGAGATTTATGAAAACTGTAAAGAACACAGAGGCTTTTACGTGGTTCGATCAAGAGTAAGATCTACGTCCACGGAGAAGTGATTCCTCAATACTTTCACTATGCAAGATTACAATGAATGTATTGAAAAGCTCTCTAAATTCTAATAGTACTTAACCCTTTACCGTCGACCTACTCTATTTATACATGTTTGTGGAATTCTAAATATGTCTTGGATCCTCGATTTGTGGGATCCGATCTCCTTCCATATCTCGATCCTCAATATCGCCTTCCATATCTTCTTCCTCGAATATCTCCTTTGATTTGGTGCAGGGTTTAGATGTTGGGGCTGCGCTTAACCGCGTGGGTAGTTGATTAGGTCGGTAGCCATTGTTTTACCGCCAGCTGTACCGAAATTGGGCCTTATCCCATCAATGTGAGATATATATTAATATATATTATTAAGTGAGAAGGGGATACTGTACTCCTAAATGTTCTGTAAAATTAAAATTTCTCAAAAGAAGATCGAAACTTGAAAAGAAAATCAGGAGGAAATAGGAAGAGGAAATAGGAAAAGGAAGTGCTAAATCGTAAAAGTCTAGTTTGGGTGGAGCGTGAACTTTAAAGTTGGGAGATTTTGAAAAAAAAAAGAAAAAAATACAATTGAAGTTGGGCCAAGTTTTGTAAATTATGCAATAAGTGAGGAATTAAATTAGAGAGGTCGGATTCAAATATAATTTTGATTTACTCACGTTTGGGAGAGAGAGAGAGAGAGCGTGTGTGCAAGTTTAAACAAGGAAGCCGATGCCAGTCAGTAGGTCTCTGCTGTGTGTATGTGTGTGTGTATCCAAATCCAAGAATGTTGGTGAGTTAGGGCTTCGATGAGAGTCAGCGGCCCACTTTCACTACTACCCCATTCGCACTTCACTTTGCAGAATCGCGTACTAGGTATATTTCTCTCAAATATTTCTCCTTTCCAGTTTTTTTAACTCTTCCCCGTCTTTTTACTGAATCCGAAGGAAAATTCTCAGGAATTTTGTTTTCTTTCATTTTTCCATTTTATTTTTGTGGGGTTTTTTTTACGCCCAATTATCTCTAGTTGGATTATTTTACTTGAGAGAACCAAGTTTTGGAGGGAATTGTTGAACGCGCTGTGTCAAAATCTATTTCCGCCGAGACTTTTTGACTTGCTGAGAATCGGGTTTGGCCGTCAAGAGGCTCTCCTTTTAATTTCCTTGTTCCTTTTCTATTTCCCATTTCTGCTATCATCCATGCATGTAGTTTAACTACATCTGCATCCACTCTTCAACATTATTTCGTAGTTCGATATTCTCGGTTCTTCTTTCGATTTCGTTATATACGAGGTTGTTTTGTTAATTGATTGAAAAACATTCTACAATTTTTTGCTGCTACTGACTCGCAGTGGGTTTTTTAGTATATTGATATTGGTCATTGTGTACGTTCCTTTCTTGAACTAGGCATCCGATGTGCATAACTTACTAAGATGTGGATTCTGAGCTAGGATTCGACTAGAGACCCACAATAATTGGTGGAGTACTTAGTTATTTGAGGCGTTTTTCATGCGTTGTAAGTTCGAGATGTTCTCCAGAAGACTGCCACTTGCATGTCAA